>CM040991.1:498140-515412 GCA_022985145.1 Pangasius djambal
ATCGGACATATCAGACAATAGTGTTGAAATATATCAGACGATATATCGGACATATCAGACAATAGTGTTGAAATATATCAGACGATATATCGGACATATCAGATAATAGTGTTGAAATATATCAGACGATATATCGGACATATCAGATAATAGTGTTGAAATATATCAGACGATATATCGGACATATCAGATAATAGTGTTGAAATATATCAGACGATATATCGGACATATCAGATAATCACGGTGAAATATATCAGACGATATATCGGACATATCAGATAATCACGGTGAAATATATCAGACGATATATCGGACATATCAGATAATCCCGGTATTTTGTGTAAGTGAACGCACACATTTCGTACGTGACGTTTAACGAGGCTGCTACGAGCTAACGCTTTCCATATGGAAGAGAATGGCGTGTGCATGCTGTGTCTGCTGCCTGTCTGTATTTAGAGGGTTAATGAAAGGCCGTGCCGCGTCTCAGGTGTGTCTTTACCTTGGGTCGGGTAGAGCGCAGCGCCACAGGTGTTGCTTTAGCGTCTGCACCCAACCGATATCTCGGATTGGCTGACAGAGCTGAATGTAGTGCTGCTGTTTTAGCACGAGCCTTAAAAAAAACGAGACGAGAAAAAAGGCCACGGATTAGCTACAGCAAAGTCAGCGTTTCTCACAACATCGCAGATAAAACCAGGTGTAAATATGTGAGCAAACAGACATCGGATTACTGCAAGAAAATCCTCCACCATGACATCATCACCTGTCTGTAGTAACCCTGCAGTAAGACTGAAACTCTCCTCGTCTGCCGTTTTTACTGAAAAGAGAAGTGACTCGAGCGCCACAAGCATCCTTCACCCTTCCTGTAGTACATATTGCTGAAATATACTGAATGATCACGCTGGATATCATTCAACGACACTGTATATCGTAGCGCATATATCGGATATATCAGACTCGGATGATATATCGGATTTAGGAATGCTCACTCAGCAATAAGGCGGCCGTGTGAAAGGATGCTCGGGTTACAGACGACATACACAGAGGGGCGTTAATATCTAATCATTAGCTAACGCTGCTCTACTGGAGTTCTCTTCCATGTGGAGTCAAACACAAACACACACACACACACACACAACATGGACAGGAACACAAGACAAACATCAACAACAACAACAACAACAACACAAACACACACACACACACACACTATCGTTCACCTACCGTTTACTCCCAAACCCTCCATGCTCCCGGGGAAGAGAGGGATGAAGCGGAAAAGAGGGGTGTGAATGGGTAGAGAGGGTTGAACTGGAACCGTAGGTGAATTGGAAGAGGAAGGAGGGATTGGAACTGAGAGGTGAATGCGAGGAGGAAGAATGGGAAGAGAGGGATAATTAAGGGAGGGAGGGGAGAAGGAAACAGGAAGAGGGGCAAACAGGAGGCAGGACGAGCATTATGGAGTGTACTGGAAAAGAAAAAAAAAGCGAACTGAAAAAGAGGGGCAAACGGGAAGAGAGGAGGGAATGGGAAGAATGAGCAGAGGAATGGGAAGAGAAGAACGAATGATGGAAGTAAGAAATAAGAAGAGGGATGAATGGAAAGATAGGGTGACTGGGAAGATGTGGCAGATGGGAAAGAGAGGTGAAAAGGAAGCAACGGACAGATAGGAAGACTGGGGCAAATAGAGAGAGATGGAGAACGGGAATAGAAGATGTATAGAAAGATGGCTAGATCATGAAGAAGAAGGGGAAAATAGGAAAGAGAGGGTGAATAGGAACAGGAAGGGGGTGAGTAGGAAGTGTGCACGGGATGATGGAAGGAAAACAAGACAGAGGGGGCTAATGGGAAGAACAAGGTGAAAAGGACGAGTGGGAACGAGTTAAATAAGGAAAAAGAGAGATAAGAAAGTGGGGAGAGAGAAGATGAAGAAGAGAGGGAAGAGAGAGGGAAGAGAGAGGTTAGAGTGAGAAGAGGGAAGAAATAGAAGAGAGAGAGAGAGGAAAGAGAGAGGGAGAGAGAGAGAAGAGAGGGAACCCTCCCGCCTCTCAAACAAAACAAAGCGAGACACTTCGGCTTCTGCGTTCCGCGTTTATTAGCAACATTTTCTATAATTATGAGCAAGCAGAGAAAATGTACAGGTCACATGATCACAGGTTCATCATCGCCGCTCCGTCACTCGGTTTTGGTTGTTGGAACAGTGCAGGAAGTAAAAATAGCACCAGTGATAAGCAGGCGTGGTGTGTAGAGCACGGTCGACCCCCCGTGAAGCCCACGTCTGTCTCTGTGTACTCCACACCACCATTACTCTCTGCTAACGCTAACGCTAACGCTAATGCTAACGCTGATGTTAATCAGCGGCTTCCGAAAGTCAATGAAATGCAAGAAAATTATCCCAAAGATGCTCCATGTTTGCTTCTGCAACTTTCCCACCCACAATATTCCTAAGGCCGATTCACACTGAGGACAGGAAGCGCGAAATATTCACCAGCGTTTCTTTTCACATCACAAGCCTTCACACAATCTGTTCGTAAAATAATTCCCAAATAATAAGGACAGGGATGCATTGGGCCGCTCGGCCGCCATGTTGGCTGTGTGACATCACGTAAAGTCAAACTGTAAATAAAATACATATTGTTTTGGTTGATGAGTTGCGTCAGTATGGCAGTTGAGCGGTTTATTAAATGCACGTCGTGTTCAGTGTGAAGAGGCCTTCTTAAAAAAAAAAAAAAAAAACAATCTTTAAAAGAATTCCCAAATCCAGAAGGAGAAATTCCGCAAGCAGATCAGGATATCAGGCTCGACTGTTATTGATTTCCTGATCTAAGAGCGAGGTACACACTTGTGGTTACAGTAATCAGACCAACAGGAAATGAAGAAAAGGGAGAAGCGACATCAAATCCCAAAACACACACGAGACCAGAGACAGACGAGGGAACGCCAGCGGGGTGGGACATGATCCAACACACACACCGTCACACGTCCATGAAGGAAATCAGACAAAACGCAAAGCCGTGAATTCATGTTTACTGATCATTCAAGTCCTACACACTGACTCACTCTTCTACACTGAGTGTGTGTGTGTGTGTGTGTGTGTGAGGCAGTAAAGATCAAAAGTCAAACTGCTGAGAAGAAAAAGCATGTGGCCGAGGACATGGAGTGCGACTTGGACAGCATTTACCAACACTGAGAGAGATGAGGGGGAGGAAAAGGGAAGTGTGAGAAGAAAGAGATGGAAAAGGCAGGAAAGAAAGGACAAGAGTAGAAAGAAAGGGAAGGGAGAAAAAAAGATGAAAGAAAAAGTAAAAGAGGACAGCGAGAGGTAAGAGAGGACATGAAGGAAGAAATGGATGAGGAGGACAGAGAGGAATAGGAAGGAGGAGGAGCACTGTGGGGTGTGTTGGGAAAATAAAAAAGGGAATGAGAAGAGAGAGCAAATGGGAAGAGAGATGAATAGGAAGAGGACAAGAATGGAAAGAGGAGGAACAATTAAGAAAAGGGGGATGAATGGGAAGAGGAAAGCAAAAGAGAAGAAGGAGCAAGGATGAAAACAGGGTGGCAAATATAAAAGGACTAGAGGGGAGAGTTGGAGTAAGGAGAACAGGAAACAGGATGAGGAGGACGAGGAGGAAGAGGAGGAAAAGGAGGAAGATGAGGAGGATGAGGGGGAAGAGGACGTGGAGGAGGAGGATGAGCAGGTTGAGGAGGAGTAGGATGAGGAAGAGGAGCGGGACATGCAGGATGAGGAGGATGAGGAGGAGGAGGAGGAGGAGGAAGAGGAAGAGAAGCAGGACATGCAGGATGAGGAGGAGGATGACGAGGAGCAGGATGAGGAGGATGAGGAGGAGGAAGAGGAAGAGAAGCAGGACATGCAGGATGAGGAGGAGGATGACGAGGAGGAGGATGAGGAGGAGGATGAGGAAGATGATGAGGGAGATGTGTAGAACAGTCTCACATTAAAACATCATTAATAATAAACAAACTCTGTCTGGCTGAATACAGAGGAACTGTGATTTATTTCTGAAGATAATCTCTGGACAGCTGTAGGAAGCGTCCAACATCCCATCAAGGGACTCATGTGTGTGCGTGTGTGTGTGTGTGTGTGTGTGTGTGTATGTGTGTGTATGTGTGTGTGTGGATTAAATTTTACTTCATTTATCATCACCGCATCCCGATTTCGTCTTTTATTCCGTTGTTATCTAACACTCCCTCAGAGCCGTGATCTAACATCTAATCTACGCTGTTTCCCCAAAAGACAAATCCACACCACATCCCATAATGCATAATCACATTACTCTGATCTACAGTAGCTGGTCGTCGTAGCAACGGCGACCCACCCCTCATTACCGGATGTAACTCGACACACACCCTGGCGTTCGGTGGAAATGATGTACATTACACAGCGCTGCTGGAGCTGGACTTCCTCTAATCACTCCTTTTATGGTAATAATGAAAAACAAACAAGGACGCGTCTCAAATCGCGCACGGCGCTCTCACACTGCGTACTTCGCCGCGTAGCAGCAGCACCACGCTAACACCCAACAGTAATGACAGATTAGCACGTGCTACCTCGCACCATTTAGTCTGCAAAGTTTAATCTCCTCGTTTGACTGCGTGGTTTCCTCCGTCACACCCACCTAGCTAGCTAATAGCTACAAAGAGGAGGTGCTAACGTAGCTAGCTGTCTAATAATAACCCAGAGCTTATCACGCAACCAGCTGAGCACACACTGCCCAACAGCTAGCTGCGTGATTAGCTACTGTCTTTCTATAACGTAACGTATGAAATAAAAAAACAGCATGACTACGAGAGCTAATTAATTAAACGTTAATCCAATCTGTACAGTTTCTCTTCTCAAATCTGCAGTGTTTACTTATTTTTACTGTTTTTTTTCTTTCTCAGATTAAACTGTAGAATCACAAAATAAATAAATGAATAAATAATCATCATGAAACATAATATAACAGTTACCGTATTAATAAATAATTAATAAATATATATTTAAAAGAAATTCTAGAAAATGACTAAAATAACAGTAATTATCAGTTTTTCACTGGAATACAGCTTACATTTAGCTTTTCATTACAATAATAACTGATAAAACAAATGATATAAAAATGTAAACGACTGTGAAATGAAAATCGTCCGTTTTTCCTAAAACGTTTTATTTTACGCTTTATCTGTCGATTTAGCACAGTTGACAGATAAAATGTAATTGTGTAAAATTTCAGTAAAATAATCCTGAAAATATTTTTTTCCAGAAGTTTAATGAGTACTGCAATATTTTTCAGTGTATTTAGTTCTACAGTGTTTTATAAATTACTGCAATGGAGCGGTAGAGTAGCACGGTTTCTCTTTCGTAAGGACACTTTGTCTGTGTATTAATAGTGCACTAGAATGCAGTACGCGATTTGAGACACAGCCAGAGACACATGCTCAGACGGGCAGATACACACACGGCACAAGCAGGCGGGGAGGATGCACACACACTTATCAAAGGGTTTGTGTCATTTTGTTGTTGTTGTTGTTGTTGTTGTTGTTCTGGGAGAAATGGAAATGTCTGCTTAAGGGTTCATGCTGCAGAAGATTCATCACTGACACGAACACGACAGAGTCCGAGTTCCTGCGATAAACTCGTCCCGAGCGCAATAATGCATTCCATCAGCCGCTCCATGCAGAGAACCAGCATCAGCACCAGCATCGGCATCAGCAGCGGCGCCATCCATGGGCCAACCGGTGTAGCGGTTGCCATGGAAACCTCGCCAGGCGCGAGGGCGGGGCGGGGTGGGATGGAGCAGGTGGGCGGAGCCGAGGCGAATGCAAATGATGAGTGATTGCATGATGAGGGGGCGGTTTACATTTCATAATTACAAGAACCTGATGACCTTAAGAGAGAGAGAGAGAGAGAGACAGAGGGAGAAAGAGAGGGAAAGAGGGAAAAAATAGATAGACACACACATAGATGGAGAGAGACAAAGAGAAAGAGAGAAAGAGAGAGAGAAACAGACACACACAGATGGAGAGAGAGACAGAAGGAGAAAGAAAAAGAGAGAGAGAGAGAGAGACAGACATACACACATAGATGAAGAGAGAGAGAGAAACAAAGAGAGAGAGAGAGAGAGAGAGAGACAGACACACATATAGATGGAGAGAGAGACAGACAGAAACAGAAAGAGAGAGAAAAGAGAAAGAGAGAGAAATAGACACACAGAAAGAGAAACAGAGAGAGAGAAAGAGAGAGAAACAGATACACAGAAAGAGAGAGAGAGAGAGAGAGAGAGAGAGAGAGAGACACACACACATATGTCCTGATTTTTGTCATGATTGATTATCAGTTGTAAACATAGTTAACAGTTTGGCTAACGATAAATAGCTTTTAATTTAACTGACACAATATAAATGTAATATATAATATATTCACCTAATGTTAGCTAGCTTGCTGTCTAGCGAACTGACCTGGTTAATGGTAGACGGTTAGCTAAGCTAGCTTAGCTCATGCTGCTAAACTATTACACTGTGGAGTTAAGACCCGGGTTTCTAAACACTACATGGAGCCGGAGAGGGAAGACCAGCGCTAACGCCATACAATCAAGCTTTTCATATTCAACTTAAGCTCCGCCCCTTTTGATCCAGGGACATCTGTCTTTTGGCAAAATCAGGATGTGTGTGTCTGAGAGAGAGAGAGGGAGAGAGAGAGAGAGAGAGACAGATGAGTGTGGAAGAGAGGAAGAGCACTACAGTGAGGGAAGAGTCGCTGAGTGAAAAGCTCTTAGCTGATTGGTCCAGCCTCGGCGGCTGTGTTGAGGAAGAGAGGAAGTGAGAGGAGAAGTGCGGTGGTGTTTACTCTTTCGCCTCAGCCAGTTTGTTGTTCATCTCTTTACTTTTCTCCTTGTCGCTCGGCCGCTGGTTCTCAGAGCTCTTCTTCTTGGAGCCGCGCGCCGACCCCGACGCCGCCTGCTTCTCCTTCGACTTCTTCGCCGCTTTACCGTGAGAGGACGAAGAGGACGGCGTCTTTTTCGGCTTGGAGCGCGGGAGACTCGATCTGTCCACCTACAAAGGAACGTCAAATCATAAAGCACAAAGTTTTAAAGCTAAGAGAAGCACTAATGACGAACTTTTTAGTGGACATTTGTGAAAGTGGGCGTGGCTAATTAATTAGGTGACCTACTGCACAATCTTCTTCTTTACTTTAATATTTTTTGCACTGACATTTAAAGCAGTAATGATGTGTGTTTGCAGAAATAAATTAAAATTAACGCGATTAATAAAAGATTTCACTGAAATTGAAATGTGTGATCTCTGTAGACATCGGCGTCTCGTTCTTTGCACCTATTTAAAAATTTACGATAATCACTATAAAATAAAATTTTAGTGTGTAGTGTTTGGTGTAGTGAGTGTAGACTAAGAGCTTAGACTCTCCAAGTCTTTTCCACCTCAGAGAAGGGAAAACTGTTCTGTCTTTTCTATTCAAATTCTAGGTTTGTCACGTTAACGTATGCGCTGATGAGCGCTGAGAGTCTAAAAGGGCTGAGTGCTGTCTCACTTTGCTGGGCTCGATGTAGGGTTCGCTGTACAGCGTGCGCACTCTCCTCCTCTCCTGCGCCTTGTTATTAGCCAGCTGCAGCTTGGCCTGTTCTCCCCTGTAGGTGGCGCTGTAGCTCGTCTCCAGGTTGGTCTTCTCGTCCGGGGGCTGGTACTGAGATTTGGCCCGGATGAGTTTCGCCGGTTTCACGTCAGTGTACGCTTTAAACTCCGTCCTGCAAAAAAAAAAATGCAGAAAGAGGATGAGATGGAGGAGAGAATCGGTGTGTGATGACGTGTAAAATAACAAAAAAAAAAACGACTATCTGGAGACGCGGCACAACTCGAAACATATTAATGCAAAAATGGCTGCAGGTTTTCATTCCAGCCAATCAGGAGACACACTGGACACACAACCAATCAGAGACTCAGGCTGCGTCTCACTCGGCTCGCTAGTTCAGTAGTCAGGCGCTGATCAGGGAGGCGGCCATTTTAAGGGCAAAATCCTTCCAGTGCACTGGAACGTTCGCTCCCTAAACAATCCCACGATGCACCGCAAAAACCAGGGAGCTTTATTTAACTTTATTTGACTTTTTAACTTTATTTGACGTTCTGTATACGGTGTGTTCGAGTCTAACGGCTTTACGTGTTTAATGATTTAAATAAATCCGCTAGCGAGGCTACGATCCTGCTCCTGCACCGTGACAGAAACGCGTGTGATGAAGCGAACGAATTTATACGTCATGTAACGTCAGAAAGATATCGGTCCTGCCTGTTGGTGATAAACGCCAGCGGTGACGTTTTACAACGCGAGTATGTCGTCATGGCGACGGGAATTGAGTCATCAGCGTCACAGTGTGTAGTGAGCCAGGGTCCTAGTGCCCGAACTCCTGTACGCGACCCACTGATTCACCACCAAGCGAGCGAGTCGATCGAGACGCGTCCTGAGATTCAATTCAATTCAATTCAGTTTATTTGTATAGCGCTTTTTACAATGTCATTGTCTCAAAGCAGCTTTACACAAACAAAAAAGTAAGATGAAGTGTGAGATGAAGTGATTAAATAAGTGGAATCAGGTGGAATCAGTTTGTAGATAAGGTTGAAGCTCCGTGACTTATTGTTGTTAGAAGTAAGACACACTGCTGTATTTATTAAAAATCCCCACCACTGCTTGTGTGTGTGATGTGAAAGAGAGTTTTTTCAGCAGCATCCTGAACTCCTGAAAGACACCAGGAGCGCGGGGTGAATCCGTACTGTCGGAAAAAGCGTGGGCTTTCATGACTCAGCACTTTTACAACATCCATAATACCAGCTGATTCACCTCTTCTACTGCGTGTGTGTGTGTGTGTGTGTGTGAGCAAGCAGAGATGAGAAATGCACCACAGATTCATTTTTATAAGCACAGAAAAAACTTTTGCTGTCCTAATAATAACTCATACAGCTTTAATAAAGAAAAAATGATTGTGGCAAGATTTATCCGGTTGAATTCTGGGAAAACTTTATTCCTAAAAATTAAAGTAGATTTTAAAAGACTAAAGCAGCTTTGGCTGAACGTAGGTTGATGTTTTTATCGAACGTAATCTCAGAAACTGAGGAGAATGCGTAAGATTATCTACCTGTTAAAGCAATAAATCACTCCAGGGTGTGTGTTACGGTGATTTTATAAAACACCGACAAAAACAATATGAATAAAATAAATAAATAAATAAATAAATCCAGCGTTTAATAAATAATTACACTGATTATTAATAATATTGACATTAATATTTACAATTCTTCCGCCGCACAATTCAGTCTGTTAACATTAAACTTTGGTTGCTAAGCAACATAACAGACAACCTTTCGCATTAATGCTGAATTACCGTGATGGTGTATATCACCGATCCGATTTCAGATTATAAAATTAAATATTATATAAATATAAATATAAATATAAGCTTTATAATGATATTCATAGGGCAGAAAGCTTCTATAAGGAGTCATGAGTTTTGCTCCAGTGGATTCTCCCTCTCTCCTTCTCCCTCTCTCCTTCTCCCTCTCTCCTTTTCTCTCTCCTTCTCTCTCCTTCTGTCTCTTCTTCTCTCTCTCCTGTCTCTCTCTCTCCTTCTCTCTCTTTCTCTCTCTCCTTCTCCCTCTCTCCTTCTCTCTCTCCTTCTCTCTCTTTCTCTCTCTCCTTCTCCCTCTCTCCTTCTCTCTCCTTCTGTCTCTTCTTCTCTCTCTCCTTCTCTCTCTCCTTCTCCCTCTCTCCTTCTCTCTCTCCTTCTCCCTCTCTCCTTCTCTCTCTTCTTCTCTGTCCTTCTGTCTCTTCTTCTCTCTCTCCTCTCTCTCTCTCCTTCTCCCTCTCTCTCTCTCTCCTTCTCCCTCTCTCCTTCTCTCTCCTTCTGTGTCTTCTTCTCTCTCTCCTCTCTCTCTCCTTCTCCCTCTCTCTCTCTCTCCTTCTCCCTCTCTCATTCTCTCTCCTTCTGTCTCTTCTTCTCTCTCCTCTCTCTCTCTCTCCTTCTCTCTCTTCTTCTCCCTCTCTCTCCTTCTCCCTCTCTCCTTCTCTCTCCTTCTGTCTCTTCTTCTCTCTCTCCTCTCTCTCTCCTTCTCTCTCTCCTTCTCTCTCCTTCTGTCTCTCCTTCTCTCTCTCCTCTCTCTCTCTCCTTCTCCCTCTCCCTCTCTCTCCTTCTCCCTCTCTCCTTCTCTCTCTTCTTCTCCCTCTCCCTCTCTCTCCTTCTCTCTCTTCTTCTCCCTCTCCTTCTCTCTCTTCTTCTCCCTCTCCCTCTCTCTCCTTCTCTCTCTCTCCTTCTCCCTCTCTCCTTCTCTCTCTCTCCTTCTCCCTCTCTCCTTCTCTCTCCCTCCTTCTCTCTCTCTCTCTCTCTCTCTCACATCATGTTCCCGAAGTAGAGGAAATGATGAACCGAGTAACACGATTACAGAATAATTGAGAGCAGCGGAGGAAGAGCCACTACAGTGCTATTACTCAAATGAATCATCTGAATCACATCCGGACCGCGCTGGAAAGAATTCCTGAGACGTGTACACTGCGTTTAAACCGGTATAATTTTATAATAACGTTTATAATAAATAACTGTTTATAGCTGCTATAACGTAAGTGACAACAGGAACTGACTTGTTTCACAAGCGTTAAATGTAACTATAAACGGACAGAAAGGATGACGTGTTGTTTTTTATTAAATAAAACTTTGTAATTGTGGGTAAATTGCTGAGATATAAGAGGAATAAAACCCACAGGGGCGTGCTGTTTGAGGAAAATAATCATCTTCTGGCTTCATCACACCACCCCGGCGTTGATTATTTTCCTGTAACAGCACGTTCCTGAGTGTATTATTAATAATTCATTACTTATAATAAGCAGAAAGAGGAAAAACAACACCAGCGTATGAGACAAGAGAGAAACAGTGCGAGCGAGAAACATGCAGAAAGCTTCATAACAATGACTCTGGTGTCCTGATGTTCATCTCGTGCTTGGTACTGACTCCAAAACCCGACACACACACACACACACACACACACACACACACACACACACACACACACACACGACCCGCACAGTCACACTGACTTTAAACCAGCCTTGTGTAATCCAGGATAATGAGTTAATTAGACATCTTAAACCAGTAAATGCTGCTATGAGGCTCGGCTGCTCGAGTGCACACACACACACACACACACACACACACACACACACACACACACACACACACGCACACGCTCCTACTTCTTTACTACTTTACAGCCTTTGTGAAAGGGCCTGTTGCCATGGTGATGCACTGGCAGCGTATAGAGATGCGAGGAGATGCCAGAGAGGTGCATTGTGGGTAAACAGTGGGCCATCTCAGTAATAAGGCATCTCAGAGAGGGCATGAGACACACACACACACACACACACACACACACTGGAAGACCTACTGAAACGTTCGGTGCATTATTCATCCGTGGACCGTGTGTTATAAGCGCAGAGAAAGAAAGCGAGGAACCCCAAACACTCAGTTGAAGGGGCGGAGCCATCCGTAGAGCTCCAGCCAATAAGAACCCTCTCCAGTTTGCCTGATGCTAAACTGGAGGCTATAGGCTGCTGTTCCTTATTCCTTACATCAGCATCAGTGCAGAACTAAAGAAGCAAACCCGCGGCGTTAAAGGAGCGATTCAGGAAAAGTCCGAATCAAACCCTCCTAGCGTGAATGTGATGCTAATCTGCCAACGTTCATCACTCTTCGCTCCAAAACCAGCATGACTTCACTCAGTCACTACATCTGACTCGACAGAAAACTTGCGTCATTTCGATTTTGGCTTAAAGTACACCTTTGATCTGTCCCTGATTAATCTGAGGCTGAATCTACGCTGAGGGAAACAAGCTCTTCATGCTGTGGTGGAACCCTGAAAGGTTCTATGCAGAACCCTACAACTGAGTGTTTTCTGTCACAGAGGGTTCCCAGGAGAACTTCTTTAGGAAGCTAGGAACCTTCAACTATCAAAAGAGTGTAGAGAGGAGTGTGTGCTTGCACGTGCTAAACTGGAGGCTAAACTTCAGAGGTGTGTGTGTGTGTGTGTGTGTGTGTGAGTGTGTGTGTGTGTGTGTGAGTGTGTGTGAGTGCAGGTGAGGTGACACTGCGCTGCTGTAATCCGTGGTGTACGGGCCAGAGAAGATGTGAGGTTTCCTTCATGGACTGAAATAAACTTCACCTGTAGGAACTTCCGGCGCCGACCTCGTCTTTGATCTGCCGATTGAGCGCGTCCGCGGCCGCTCGTCCTCCGAGCTTCTGCGGCTCGTGCTTGACCTCTGACCCCTTATCGGTCTGGTCCTCCATCATCTTGGCCTGCCTCCGCTTCAGGATCTCCTTCTCCTGCACTCTGTCGGCGATCTGGCCCTTCTCCACGCCGGCGTCCTGCTCCGCGCGGCTGGCTTTGGGGATCCAGGGGTGATCCCTGCGCGGGAGCGGCCACGGCTTAAAGTCCTTCTGGTACTGCGTCTCGGTGTCCAAGGGCACTTCCGGTCCGTGGTACTCGCGCTTGGGCTTGCAGCTCGGCTCGCGACGCACTTTCCACGCTTTGAAGTCCTGGCGCATCACGGAGCCCTGCGCGCTCTCGCTGGACGCGGTTGTCGTGGGCGCGCCCGGGCCTTTAGAGACGACCTCCTGCGCGCTCCCAGTGCCGCCAGGCTGCGTTTCTATGGCGACCCCGCTTGCTCCGGGCTGAGCGCGCGACTGGACCGTGTCGCACGCGTCCGAGTAGCTCGTGAAAACCAACGGCACCGCGATGTCGGCCTTGTCCAGCTGAGACCAGAACCGGGCCATGCAGCACGCGCGGGTGATACACGGCCACGCCATGCTTTATTACACGTTTATCCGCACGTTTAATCAGTCGGAGCCTCTCCGTTTCCGGTGCAATCAGACCGATTCAGGAGAATCAAATCCGTTATCTCAGCAGAACGCGAAATGTCCGGATATCAAAGAGATTTAATTCCCTCTTTCTTCTCAAAAAAAAAAAAAAACGCTGTTATTTTAAAATCATCGCTACAATGATGATGATGATGATGATGATGCAGTGATGATGAAGATGATGACGAGGATGAAAATAAATCGATGCTCTTCTGCTTTTGTTTCTGTTTTAACGCGTCAAACAGCCCGAAGCTCGCGCTGTCCGTCCGTTCGTCCTGCTGCGCTCGTGCACATCCACACAACAGCCAGGGCTGGGTGGGGGAGGGGGGAGCCGAGCCCAAAAAGAGCCGACTCTCTGATTCTTCGAAGCCTTGGAATCGATTCCACACACTGATTCGGCTCAATCGGATCATTTCACACTCTCTGAAATAGAAAGGGACCAAACTGTACTTTTCCTTCTCGCTGTGGCGGCACCATCAAAGGGACAAATAATTTAAGGTACATAACTGGACCTTAAGGACCTTTGCAGCTTTAGTGCGAAAGATGATTAAAGGTACCACATGCACCTTCCCAGGTAAAACATGGACTCTCCATGGTACCACCCCAGCAACAAGGAAAAGCACAGTTTGGTACCTTTATTGATGAGAGTGTTTGATGCAAAGTGAGAAAATATGACATTTTTTTGGTCATTGTGTGAAAAATGCATCTCATTACAACACAGGTATCTCTCAGGAGTCTGAATTTTACATTATAGCAATCTGGAAACAAATTTAATTTAAATCTCGGGACAAAAGTCTGACTCGTATTAATATAGCAGCACCGGAGCTGATTCAGTCCTGCACAGGTTTCAGCAGAGCGCCTCCAAAGTGCATCAGGTTCACCGCGAAGTGAGGAATGACTCATGAGTCGACTCTGAACCGTCCTGATTCGAACAGCCGTCACAACAACACGGGGGAGAAGTTCTGCATGGTGCAGCAGAACCCCGCCCCGCCCCGTAGCCACGCCCACCCCCAACATCCCGCGCGCGCGCCTCGCCTCAGCATCCCCTCGCGAGCACGGTACAAACCTGCGCTATTTCCTTCCTCCGTGACCACGCCCACCTTGAATTAGCTTCACTGTGATTGGTCAGTGGGAGCCTTTGCGGAGTCTGACCATCCTCTCTGATTGGTCAGTGGAGATTAACACAAAGTAAATATTAATAAATATTCATTTATTATTAATTATATATATTTACATTTAAAATCCGAATATGAACAATTATCTAAGTATACAATTAATTAACTAATTAATCAATTGATTAATTAACGCATTAATTAACGTATTATTATTATTATTATTATTATTATTATTATTATTATTTAATCATTACTTTTAGAGCGCTAGATAGAGTGTCATTGTTTTGTACGAGTGTCTAGTGCACTTATTTAGGAAATTAGCAACTAAATAAGTGCACTACACAGGGTGCATAATCCAAAAGTGCGCCTTGATCCATCTTAACGTCATAATGATTTTTTAAGACGACTTATAACGAGCTTTATAAGACGTTATGAATGCTTTCGAATAAAAATATCAACCTTAAGAGCTACTGGATGCCAGTAAGCTTTAAAAAGCAGCACAGAGTTTTAAATGAATGAGCTATTTTCTTTTTTTTTTTCAATCACATTCATCATTAACACTAATAAATGCAGTAATCAGAGAGCTGGTGTTGTGCTTCAGCTTAAGGGAACGTTTATTTCTGGACTCTGAACAAGCAGATGGTCGTTGTGTTCACACTGGTGGCGCCGTCGACCGTCAGCTCCCGCTCGCTGAAAGCGCCGTATCTCACGCTAACTATCTCATCTGTGGTAAACACACAGCCGTGTTCAGTGTTCAGGTTTATTCATGTGTGAAGTCTGAGATAAAACACTAAACAATTTCACCTGGTGCTTCATGTCGACCTCGAACCCTGAACCCTGAACCTACTCATTTGAAGCACCGCCACGTAACACATCATTTCCTAGTGGTTTTATGGTTGTAGCTGTTCCTGGGAACTTTTTTTTTAAGAAAAATTAGTTCCTAGCAAGCTAACACAGTTATGTTAGATAGCAATCTTGCATTATCTCTAAGTAGGTAGTTAAATGTGAGGGCAGGAAACCAATCATATGTTATGTTTAATATAATTTTTTTTGTCACTGTCATCCTCGCTACAGTCTCACAAACCGTGTTTCCTCGCCACTAACTGTTCAAACTGTTCAGTCCGCAGACTATATCTTCCTCCGGAAAGATTCCCGTACGAGAAACTTTCCTGCTGAAACTCGTACAATAAGTGCGCAGAGCCAATCAGATTATATCCTTGAAGATCCTGAAGCTTGTGGCTAGAAAGGTGTAAAGCAGATATCGAACGCCCTGTGAGCCATAGGTCTAGGACTATCCTCACTGTTGTCATAGTAACTGCTAGTTAAGCTTGCTAATGCTGTTTGCTAACTTCAGAACCCTATTAACTTGTGTGAGTTTGAAGCTCTTTGCCTCTTTGCCTTGGGGTCCAAGGTCAGTGATAGAGAGCAGCTCTTGGGTAATTAATGCACACGCTGAGGAGATGATTCAGATAAGGAGGAGGAGGAGAAGGAGGAGGAGAAGGAGGATGAAGGCAGACTTTGACCCTGCAGCAGTGAGCTCTGTTTTCCAGATCTCTCACTCCTGCGTGTCTCCCGGCTCGCTGCCGTCTCACTCGTCCCCGGCCATGAAGCTCAACTTCGCTCCGCTTAAGGTGCCCATGAGGAGGAGGCTCCAGACGGCCGCCGTGCTGCAGTGGGTCTTCTCCTTCCTCGCTCTGGGTGAGAGGACTGTATATAATAATATAAACATCCGCATGTATAGACGTGTTTCTGAGAGTGTGTCATCACTGTTCCTCGTGATTAAGCTTCTGGAAAAAAGGTTTTCTGCAAAACTTGTATGTAATTTATTTATTTATTTTGTCATAGAATCCATTTTTATGTGATTTTATTCCTTGCGCGTCTCGTACAAGGAGCACTTCAGGCAGTAAAGTCAGTGTCTTTCGCCAGCGTGCAGCGAGCTGTTGCACAACGTTATCACAGACGAACCAGGTGATCAAAGGCGACCGCACGGCTATCAGCAATCCCAGATCGTTCGTCCTTCAGTCTGAAGAGCTGGCGTCCTCGAGAGAAGTCAGATTAAAGAGACAGTTCGGCAGCAGACCGAGCGTACACGATCGGCTGAGCTTTCGTTTTCACTCCAGGATAATGTAGCTAACAAGTCATGAAAGCGTACTGCCTCCAGTAGCATGGCGTGTAAATCATCACACACATGAATTACACATAAGGTACAGGAGTAATGGGAGTCTGCGTCACCTGAAATCTCCACACGGTGGGACTTCCTGTCTTCTATAAGCTCCGCCTCCCAGGTGATGCGAATGATAGTATGAGCTTAAATATGTTCCTTCATTAATTCATCTTCAGGAAGAGCTTTATTCCGGTGGAACTGGAGTCTATCCCGGGAACGCTGGGAGTGGGGTTTCTTTTCTTGTAACTCACCCAAACAAACAAACAAACAAACAAACAAACAGACAGACAGACAGACAGACAGAGACAGAGAGACAAACAAACAAACAGACAGAGAGACAAACAAACAAACAAACAAACAAACAGACAGACAAACAGACAGACAGACAAACAGACAGACAGACAGAGACAGAGAGACAAACAAACAAACAGACAGAGACAGAGAGACAAACAAACAAACAAACAAACAAACAAACAAACAGACAGACAAAAAGACAGAAAAACAAACAAACATTTCATATTTTTAATGACCTTTTAGATATTGTATTATAATTACAATATAATCTCACACATACACATACCACTTTCTTTCTTTCTTTCTTTCTTTCTTTCTTTCTTTCTTTCTTTCATGTCTACATCACTGTGGATCCCAGCTTACCCAGAATGCACTGCTTCAGTCTGATGTAGTTTTAATGATTATTTTTCTTAATAACACATGAACCTGTTTATATGTTTATATCCATCCACTCCACTGGTTTTGGTTTACTTAGGTGTGTGTGTGTGTGTGTGTCCCAGCCCCATGCTGCATCGTGCTCTTCTTCTACCTTCTCTTCACTCGGTTCTGGTTGGTCAGTGTGCTTTACGCCACCTGGTGGTTTGTGGATTGGGACACGCCCTCTCACGGAGGGAGGAGATTTCCCTTCCTGTGTCGCCTCCCAGTGTGGAGCTACTTGAGGGACTATTTCCCCATTCAGGTAAAGAACACACACACACACACTCACACACTCACACACACACACTCACACACACACACACACACACACACACACACACACACACACACACACACACACACACACACACACACACACACACACA
>CM040991.1:529539-543842 GCA_022985145.1 Pangasius djambal
ACACACACACACACACACACACACACACACACACACACACTTGCGGACTCAGTGAGGTGTTTGTTTCAGGTGTCAGTGTAACTGTGTGTGTGTCGAAATCCGTCCCGAGTCATCATTGATTCTAGCGCTGTTTCGCTGCACTCCAACAAGTACATGTGTGTGTGTGTGTGTGTGTGTGTGTGTACATGTGTGTGTGTGTGTGTGTGTGTGTGTGTACATGTGTGTGTGTGTTTCTGTGATCAGGTATTTGTCCGGTGAATCGGAACTCCATCGATTATCTCCTGTCTTGTAACGGGACGGGGAACGCCGTGGTCATCGTGGTGGGCGGAGCTGCCGAGTCTCTCGACTGCGCCCCGGGAATAAACTCCGTCACCCTGAGAAACCGGAAAGGCTTCGTCAAACTCGCACTGCAGAAAGGGTAACACACACACACACACTCACACACACACACTCACACACACACACACACCGCCAATAACACACCAACAAAATCGCTCATATCAGCACAGTTCACTTCACTGACTCTAGAGTGAAAAATATGGACAGAAAATAAGCACACTTTAATTTATTTTATGACTTTATTTTTAATGAAAAATAAATAATCTAAATTAAAATTTTATTACTTTTCTTTTTTAGATTTTTAAAAATTTAATATTTTTCTTTTTTCTCTCAGTCCTTCTTATATTCTTATACTGTGAAAAATTATTCTTTTTCCTTTTTTCAGATTTTTAAATTCTTTTCATTTCTTCACCTTTTCTGCTTAAAAGATTTTCAGATTCTTTTGTTCAGATTTTTTTATTTTTATTTTTTTTCTGTGTATATCTTTTTTTTTTTTTTACAGTAAATAATATGTATTCTTCTTTTTTTCAGATTGTTAAAAAAAACTTTTTTCTTTTTAAATACATTTTTTGATGCAGTAATAATTAATAATCTATACGACGTATTTATTGCTGACATATTTGGGAGCCGTAAGTGCAGAATTTAACAGAGAAGTAAAATCTGAGTATAAAATAAAGGCTGAACTCGGACAGAGAAGTGTGATGTAACGTGCGAGTGTGTGTTCAGCGACGCCTCCTCGAACCCTCAGCGCAAACATCAGACGGTCAGAGATCGGCGTCTGCACACACTCAGCATGACTCGGCGAGAAAAGCGGACAGAGCGGTTCTCAGTGGTCTCGCGCCGCTACGTCTTCACTCGCTGACCACAGACGCTTAGCGCTGCTTTAATGTTGCCATGGCGACTGTAAATCTTTTTCAAAATGAAATAAAAGTCTGAACGGGGCTTTGTAAACATTCTTAATGTCGCAACGCCAAAGAAGATTAGAAACTAAATCCGTGTGTTTCGTGTCAAGCAGAACAATCTCCCGCATTCAGACGGAATTAATCCCGGATTTGAAAATTAAAAATAACAAATAAAAGATGTCCAACGTGACCCTTTAACCCAAATGCATTCCATCAGCTGAGTCACGTTTGGAGTTCTGCGCTACACGCTAATGCAGCTAACAGATAATAGAAGCGTAGCTACCAGTTTAGCATCGTGTTATTCATCATGAAATTAACAGATTTAGTAATGTTGTTGGTAAGGTGACGCGAACTGAGCTTGTGTGTGTGTGTGTGTGTGTGTTTCAGGGCGGACCTGGTGCCCGTGTACTCGTTCGGGGAGAACGAGGCGTATAAGCAGGTGATATTTGATGAGGGTTCGAGGTGGCGTTGGGTTCAGAGGAAGCTGCAGAAGCTGCTCGGTTTCGCTCCCTGCATCTTCCACGGCTGTGGATTCTTCTCCACCGAGTCGTGGGGCATCGCCCCGTACGGAAAACCCATCAACACCGTCGGTAAGACAACACACACTCCGGACCTGCGTTCATAAATCATATACAATCATTCATATTCTCTATTATTACTATTATTATTAGGGGTCCAAGCACTTACTGCTGTAACTTTATAGTTATTATTATTTCTTATTCTTCTCCTTTTTCTTTCTTTCTTTCTTTCTTTCTTTCTTTCTTTCTTTCTTTATCTTGAGAACTGTAAATCCTACACTTATTTTCTTCATCTTATTCCCGGGCTTCACCTGAACTGAACTAGACCCCGCCCACTCATTTGCATAACACACCTCCTTTTGTGAACTAGTCCTAAGATTTCTGCATGTAGGTTCTTCACAACTTTGGTGTCAAACTCCTCGGCAGAGTGAAGCTCAGAAATGATCAAAACCTTTTCTTAACAATATGAAACTTGATAAAGTTGTTCATCTGAGGTCTGTTTATTGTTCTGTGTAACTTGGCAAGAAATGGCCACTGGGGCGCTAACTGCAAGGAGTGCTTGGACCCCGCAGTTTGCAGCCACATTTATTATTATTATTATTATTATTATTTATACAATTGATATAATTGTTATACTTTTATTTATTTTTTAATATAATTATTATTCATAGTTTGTAATCATCATCATCATCATCATCAGTTATTGTTCTCATTATTGATTACCGAATGTATGTTTTTTAAATTGGAATTTTTGTTAATATTACTTAATTTTATTTTTGTAATCTAATGAACTCTTCTAAAATCAATAGTACATATTAACGATAATATAATATATAATATATAATATAATATAATATGAAATAACACATATATACTTATATATATATTTAATATAAAATGTTTATTATTTTCAGCATAAAATTTTATTATGCTAATATTATGTTAATCTTCTTAATAGCATATTAAAATCTTGAATTAATTTATAATCATTTTAAAATAAGAATAATTTAAAATAATTACATTTACAAATAAATATGTATATTATGATGTTGGTGATTATTATTATTATTATTATTATTATTATTATTATTGCCTATAGGTTTTATTATGTTACTGTTTACATTGTTCATTTGTGTTCATTTGAATTTATTTAATATGTACTGCATCAGAATAAACACACACACACACACACACACGCACGCACGCACGCACGCACACACACACACACACACACACGCACACACACACACACACACACTCCAGGTGAATGCCCCGTCCTGATTAAAGGCTATTTCAGGACGCTGGTCCAAGGCCGGTTTTGTAAACAGAGCTCTTCCTAATAACTCACCGTTAATAACATTAATGTTTAACTTGGATTCTCTCAGACAGAGACACCGAGTCTTTAATATCTTACCCACAATGCTTTGCAGATTTGCTATTTTTTTAAAAATAGGTGAAAGAAATTGTTTATAGCTCATAAGTTATTTAAAAAAATATATAGCGTTTATGTCCAAGTCCATGAGTTTTCAGGAAAAGTTCTGTTTATAAACTCGTCCTGAGACCGACGTCCTGAAGTCACCTGAGCCCAGAGACGGACGTTCACCTCGTCCGCAGCGTGATGTTTGCTGACGGTTTCGTAACATCTCTCTTTTAGTTGGAGAACCAATCACGGTGCCCAAGCTCGAGGATCCGACTCCGGACGTGGTGGAAATGTACCACGCCATGTACGTCAACTCTCTCACCACGCTGTTCAATAAATACAAGACACGCTTCGGCCTGAAAGAGTCCGACGTCCTCCTCATTCACTGAAGAACAAGAAGAAGAAGAAGAAGAAGGTACTGCTTTTTAAAAACAGCAACAAAACCCCCAGTGTTTATATTTTTCCATCACACAGACACACACCACACCACCGAAACCTGAAGCCGTGTGAACGACGATCACGGCTGTGTTCCAATTCTGTCTACTTCCCTTCTGCTTGGCCACTTCCTCTTGGCTCAAAACAGTTTTTCAAGAAAAAAAAAAACTTTTTTTGGGAAGATAAGAATAGCAAACTACAGACTCCTCTCCTGTCCTGCCCTCCCAATATCCAGTGGCCTTGATATGCATATTGAAACCTGATTGGCTCTTATATTTGATGATGTAATAACTCTCTCTTTCCTTCAGATTTTCCAGCCAAGATGTTTGTTGACAGAACGGTGAGCATTTTCACACTTTGAGCATCTGCACGCTCAAATTCAGGGCCGTTCTTGTGTCTTAATCAGCTGAAGTGGTTATATAAGCGTTATATGAGCATTATATGACTGTTATATAAGCATTATATAAGCGTTATATGAGCATTATATGAGTGTTATGAGTGTTATATGAGCCTTTCTTGTGTCTTAATCAGCTCATGAGGTTATATAACCATTAGATGAGTGTTATGAACTTTATATGAGCGTTAGATGAGTGTTATGAGCGTTATACGAGGGTTATATGAGTGTTAGATGAGTGTTATGAGCATTATATGAGCTGTTCTTGTGTCTTAATCAGCACATGAGGTTATATGAGCATTATATGATGAGTCTTATGAGTGATAGATGAGTGTTAGATGAGTGTTATATGAGCGTTATATGAGTGTTATGACCGTTATACGAGGGTTATATGAGCATTAGATGAGTGTTATGAGCGTTATACGAGGGTTATATGAGCATTAGATGAGGGTTATGAGCGTTATATGAGCATTAGATGAGCGTTATATGAGCATTAGATGAGGGTTATATGAGCATTAGATGAGGGTTATATGAGCATTAGATGAGTGTTATGAGCGTTATATGAGCATTAGATGAGTGTTATGAGCGTTATATGAGCATTAGATGAGGGTTATATAAGCATTAGATGAGGGTTATGAGGGTTATATGAGCATTAGATGAGGGTTATATGAGCATTAGATGAGTGTTATGAGCGTTATATGAGCATTAGATGAGTGTTATATGAGGGTTATATGAGCGTTAGATGAGAGTTATGAGCGTTATACGAGGGTTATATGAGCATTAGATGAGGGTTATATGAGCATTAGATGAGGGTTATATGAGCGTTATATGAGCATTAGATGAGGGTTATATGAGCATTAGATGAGTGTTATGAGCGTTATATGAGCATTAGATGAGTGTTATATGAGCATTAGATGAGTGTTATGAGCGTTATATGAGCATTAGATGAGTGTTATGAGCGTTATATGAGCATTAGATGAGGGTTATATGAGCGTTAGGTGAGTGTTATGAGCGTTATACGAGGGTTAGATGAGGGTTATATGAGCATTAGATGAGTGTTATGAGCGTTATATGAGCATTAGATGAGGGTTATATGAGCGTTAGATGAGTGTTATGAGCGTTAGGTGAGTGTTATGAGCATTAGATGAGGGTTATATGAGCATTAGATGAGTGTTATGAGCGTTATATGAGCTGTTCTTGTGTCTTAATCAGCACGTGAGGTTATATGAGCGTTATATGATGAGTCTTATGAGCGTTAGATGAGTGATTGAGTCACCGTAGACCTGAGAGTGCCTATGTAGTGCGTTCCTGTAAGAAGTAGTGAACTGAATCCAAAATGGCTTCCTTCTGGTCGTGTAGTTCACTACGCAGTGTGCATTAGTGCATGGACTCATGCTGCCTGGCCGAGTGCCCTTTGATTAGGGGTAGTGTACGAGGGAGTGTTGAAAACGTTATTGTAACACAGCGATAATCATAAATGAAGATCAGGTGTAAAATGTTTTTGGGGTGAATTTTTTTTCTCTCTCTGATTGTAAAACCAGGTTTATTTGATCCCTTAAGTTATTATTGTTATTATTATTGTTGTTATTATTTTTTATGGTTTTAAGGGGTTTTTTTTTGCACGAGCAATGCAATGTAAGAGACAGACACAGCTGAAGCCAGAGAGACAGACTGGACTGAGTCTGAGCAGGAAAAAGGACGTGATTGTGTTTCTAATCAGTGCACAAATAAAAATGTGAAATAAAAAGAAAGCTGAAATTTTCCCGTGAAGCGGAAACGGTAACGCGAGGGATATCGCCACCTGCAGAAGTCTGATCATATCTGTGTGACGTCTGAATCAACATGCTCACGTGTAATTGTCCGATAACGTGTTTATTGTATTATAAGGTGCCGCTGAAGTGTTAATAAACATGCAGCATGTGTGCGCACAGGCCAAGCAGGAACGTAAAACAGAGTAAAAAAGCATGACTTTTGCTGCAGATCTGATTTGTTGTGATGAAACATTCACTGACTTTATCAATGATTAGATTTCATGGTTAAAATGTTATAAATATGTGAAGTGTAAAGTTGAACTGGATCACGCACACTGAGCTGATTCTTAAAAATCAAACTTTTGTATGTTTTTGGAATAAAAATAAAACGTATAAAACTGTTTCATGACTTTGTTTCTGTGCCAAAAACATTGTAAATGTACTGTGTAGTAAACACACACACACACACACACACACACACACACACACAATGCTTCAAATGAACATGGTTTTCGTCTTTAATTTTTTCTTCTCCATGATAAATTCACTTCATTAAAAAAGCGAATCCTCTTTTACGCCTTAACCGTGTGTCAGTGAAGAACTTTAAATAATGATCTGTGAGCTGGAGAGTTTCACAGAAATTCATTTTCAGACCACGAAGGAGCCGATGGTGGATGTGGTGAGTTAGAAACCTTAGAAAGGACCTTGAGAGGAACCGAGACTCCAGAAAGAGGAACCGGACCTTCTCTGTTCAGCACCTGTACTGGATTTACTGTAAGACGAGGAAAATCTAAAAACTACACGATTACAACGAGATTAACAGAAAGACTCGACGCAGACCGAGCATACATAAATAAATAAATAAATAAATAAATAAATAAATAAATAAATAAATATTCTAATATCCTTCCACTACAAATTCTACTGCAAGATTAAACTGTGTACAATTTATTCTGCGCATTTATTTATTACATTTATTTATTTACTTTTTCTTCTGTGGTGTTTGCTTACATTGTTTTTGTTGTGTATATAAAATATATTTATTTTTATAGCAAAAGAAATGAAATTTGTTTTATAAAATATAAGTGTATCTAAAAAAATATAATTAAATGTAAAAAATGTTTTAATAAACTTAAAGTTGGTTAAAGCACTAATATTATTTATAAAGCTGTATTTACTTAATAAAACAACATCTTTATTGATAAATTTATTTATATACATATTGTGCTGTTATTTAAAAAAAACAAGTATGAAAATTTTTTTTTTTTTTTGCTTGTTTGTGCAAAAATAAACAACTGTGACTCTGCTTTTTGGGAGAGATAATTTATTTATTTTCTCTTTTATTTATTTATTTATTTATATTATTATTATTTCCTAGTTTCCGGTTCATACTAATCACTTCCTTGTGTCACACACATTTGGTTGAATCCCAAATCCTTCCTTTTTTTGCTATATAAATGATAATCTATATAAAAAAAACTATATATATAGAATATTTAAATAGACATCATCGAAACTAAATTCCGTGTTGTCGTTTACTAACCTCCTGTTTATTTATCCTTTATAATTATTGATTCACTTTCACGTGCTACGCCACAATTTAGGCAAAATGCTAAATCCTTCCTTTCTCCCTACACAAGTGAACTAAGTAGACAACATTATAATGAGTTTTATGCCCTAAGTAGTGCACTAGGGCTGTATTGCGGATTTGGCCACATAGAAAACAGAGGAGAGTTTCCCCGCCCCTTTGTTTTGATTGACATACGTTCTAGCCTATCGCTTTGCAGATTCACGCTTCCGCCTTTGTGCGGTAGGAGGGGAGGTTTTACATTTGATTGACAGCATGATTGAACCAATCAGCGTCGTAGGAAGGATTTTGGCCCAATCAAGGTCGGACAATGGCGCCGTCAGGGAGACTTTAGTTTTGTTTATGCCGCTGTGTTCTCCAGATTAACTGCTCTTTTCTTTCTTTCCTGGACCCCGCGGTAAAAGTGGTGGATGTGGATGTGAAGGAAGGCTTGTCCGCGGGGATGAGTGATCTGGGATGAAAAGATAAATGACGGATAATGATGAACTCGGTTTGGGATCTTGCTCTCGGATCCACTCCTGTCAATAACCCCGGAGCTGCAGCTTCCAGATCCGTGCATGTTGAGCTCTCATCCCAGCAGGTAACCTCATCATGACCACTAAACAAACACTCCAAAACCCTGGGGTTTTATTTCACTTTTAGTTGAGTTTATAAATCAGCTTTTCACTCAGTCACATGCCTTGTGTCTGATCACATCATCATGATCATAACCGGGCCTCGACTTGCCTAGCTAACTGAATTAGCATCCGTTATTTATTAAGCACTCATCTTAAACATTCAGCTTTGGATTTAATGCAGGTTTGTCCTAGCGATAAACCACGAATCTCTTTAGATGGGTTTAAAATATGTTGGTGTTTTAATCCCAGTAGAATGCTAAACAGCTGCTCATGCTCAGGTTACCTCCTCAGTGTTTATCCCATGACAGAAAGCGAAAGACAAGTTTAGTTTAATGAAAGCGCCGTTAGCTTACGGTTACGCTTGCTAACTGGTCATGACGTCTTTCATTTTCGATTTTTTGTTGTTTTGTTGTTTAATTGAACAGCTTGGGGTGGCTCATAGAGACGCTTTCCCCTATTGATTGACCGCGTCTGTTGCTCTGACAGAGCTGTCTCTGTTCTTAGACCCGCTCGAGCTTTATATACCGCCGCACTCCTCTACGGCTGATTTGATTGGCCCATTACAGCGCGAGCACTCGATACAGTCTTTTTAAAAAATAGAAAAGCCGTTAGATTTGTGTCGTCATTTTCCCCTCAGGCTGGTGGCTAGCTCGTTAGCGATTAGCTCGCTAATATAAGCGAAAAGAATGTGAAGATTGCACAACTTTGTAGATTTGTTCGGATGACAAACGCCACCACAGTGTCGAGAAGTCACACACAAACATCTCAAAGAAATTATAAATCGAAATTTATTGATTTATTGATGGGAATTCATTTTTTAAACACCAAGCACATAACTGAAATTGTGTCATCTTAACCATTGATCACAGGGCGGGAACTAACTAGCTAACTAACTAACTAACCTCTCTCAAGTGAACTCACCCACCTCACTCAAGTGAGTGCACTAAGCTGGATTTTTACACAAATCAAGACACAACCCACTGCTAGCTAGCTAACTGAAGCTAATAAATAAAGCAGGCTGTCAGAGTAAAGCTAGCCTGATGTTAGCATATTTAATCACTTAGCAAAGCTGTTAATTATGCTAACTAGCTCTAGTGGTTTGGTTAAAGCCCAAATTGCAAATATAGTGCACTATATCAAGGGCTACACACCCTAGTGCACTTACGTAGAGCATAAGACTTGTTTATGCTAGTAGTTCTCTCAAACTGTGGTCTCAAAATATTATTTTTCTTTACACTACACAATTGCTGAGTTCTGGATTCTGATTGGTCGGAACGTGTTGATTAGTTTTCTGACACTAGCTGCAAATCACAGGTTTACATTAAAGCGCTCGCTGGTTATAATAATACGTTTCTATACGTTCGTTTCTATAGCAACAACTCATTTGCAGGGACGTGTACGGCAGATGATCCGCTGATAATAAAAAAAAAAGTTAATGTGGTGAAGTTTGTGGAAGGAGTCTCCAGTGTCAGCCCTTTTGTAACAGAGGTAAAAAGGTAAAGTTGTAACTGCTGTAAGTTTTCCGACGTCTTCAGGACAGAGTTGTTTACGCTTCTTTGCGTTTTCTCGGTAACAAGCTGTGATTTATTTTATTTTATTTATTTATTTATTTATTTATTTATTGTTAACTTCGAGAGAGAATAAAGAGCGGCTGGTGAGGGAACGACTGTTTATAGCTGCTATAACGTAGGTGACAACAGGAACTAACTTGTTTTACAAACGTTAAATGTAACTATAAACGGATAAAAAGTTTGATGTATTCTTTAATAAATAAAACATTGTAATTGTTGGTAAATTGCTGTGGTGTAAAAGGAATAGAACACTTTTGGACGTCTATAGTAAAACAGTTGGCCCCTGCTTGGTGACGCTTACTGTCGCCGTCGGAGTCGTTACAGTTATAACGCAGTTATTACAGCGTTAACGTGAACAGTGAAGTTGTGAATTTGCTGATTTAATAAAAGTTTAATAGCGTAGCGTCGTTTTTTTGGCGTCTCTTTAAGACGTTTAAGACGTTTCTGATTGTAGAAAGTGCTTGTTCCTCATTTTGTTATCTCAGACATGAAGGGAATCAGCACGGACCTGTCTTTTTCTCGCCATGTCGTGTGTGTGTGTGTGTGTGTGTGTGTGTGTGTGTGATTACGCCTCTGTGAACCTGCTGAACTGCTGATCTTTAAACCAAGTTCTGTGGTGTGATAAGGTTTTTTTTTGTTTGTTTTCCTCAACTGATTTGTTACGGAGCAAGCCCGAGGAAAAAAACGGAGAAAACGAGTGTGACCTGAATCTAAACAAGTTCCATTCGGGAATGTTGGAGGAAATTCGAAGCAGGATGAGGGGAAAAAACCCAAAAAACTCAGAACAACACAACAGACAGACAGAGCGAAAGTCGCACCTGTAACGTGTTTGTTTCGCAGGAAGTGTCTTTCAGAACATCACATCACGCCGTATCTTTCACAGTCCTGCGTTCAGAACAAAGCCGTGATGTGTTCAGTCATGTATTTTGACCTTTAAATGAAAAAAAAAAATGTGTTGAACATCTAAAAAAGAATAAAAATTTTTTTTTCTGTTCTAAAAGTACTGATGCTATTTGTGATGACTAAAATCTTTCCGTTTTCCTTATATGGTCGTTGTTTCCTGTTTTTTTTCTCAACTCACACACTATAAATAAACACTTAAGACAGTTTCGATATTTATTAATTGAACAGATTTTGTCGTGTTTTGAGTTTTTCCGAGTACCGTGTGTTCTGCGTAGAACCCAAAAGCAGAGTGACAGAGTTCGCTAAGAACCCAAAATTATCAAATGGACCCTTAAAGAACCCTGAAAGAACTCGTTTTTTTTCTCTGAAAGTGCACCAAGTACCAACTTAAACTCCTGACAGGTTGTAGGTGTTAAGAAGAAAACTACATAATGAGTAATAATTTGGAGTTTTGGAGAAAAACGAAGGTACTTTAAGGGTTCTTTAGGGGGTAATTAAGGGGACTTAGCTCCCAAAAAAAGGGTCAACGTTAAAAAAAAAAAAAAAAAACTCTTGTGCGTTTAAAGGTTCCATCAGAGGACCAACTGAAGAAGCTTTAAGGGTTCAACGTTTATTAAGAGCGTGCTGACGTTTACAAAAGAAAGACCTTTAAAAGAAAAAAGGGTGCGTTCAATGACACTTTTGTTTAACTGCTAAAAAAAAAATACACTTTTCCACAAGTAAAATAAATATAAATATATTTTAGGAGATTGTAGGTGTTATAAGAGAACCATTGATATTTGTGATATCACAGAAGAAGCAAATCGTGCCATAATTTATCACAATATTGATATGTAGATGATTGTATAAGCCATTTATTTATTTATTTATTTATTTATTTATTTATTTATTTATTTAAGCTTTCTCATTATAGTTCATGTCTTTTCTAGGAAATTCTGTTAAACAGACAGACAGAGATGCGACTTTATCACCGAAACCCGAGCGCCGTTCATAATCTGTAACCATGACAACATGAAATAATTAAATCTTTGCAGCGGTACGGGGAGATTTTAACAAAATACAACAAGATACTTGAAAATATTTGTCTTCAAATCTATCACGATATTTTAGTTTAGACGACAGAAACAGCCAGTAAAGATTAATAACCGTTAAGCTTTAGTTTAATAATGTTTACAAAAATCACTGAATACGGGGAGAAATAAAAAAAAATAAAAAAAAAAAAGACAAAGAAAAATGTTACCGTTTTTAAAGAAAGGGTCCATGTCTCACTTCTTTAAAAAACAATAACAGAAAAAGTGTTTTGCGATAAATTATATCACGATATCGATATCGTATCGTCATATCGCCCGGCTCTACTTTGCCAGTTTGTACTTGGATCATTCAACACCGACGTTTCTAACGAGAGATTCACTTATTAAAGCTTATTAAAGCAGCTTTGGCAGCTATTTCAGGTTCATCATGTAACATTTATAATGAATAATTGTGATTCGTGGGAATCTTGAACGCATCATCGCTTTAATAATAAGCGTAAACATCATGGAATGCTTCAAGGTCGGATTCTGAGAGGTGCCGTAACGTAAAACCTGCGTACAGATCACTTTATTTTCGTGTATTATTACTGACTGTAGTCTGCTTGTTGTCCTGCACAAAGTATTGGCACCCTTGTCTATTGGTGGTTGGGGGGGGGGGGAGTGTGTTTTTGTTTTTTGTGGGGTTTTTTTTTTGGGTGGATGAGGTAGAGGGGTGCCGATACTTTGTGCATACCGACACATTGGCTAGAGTGCCTCGTGTAGATACGTACATGTAGAAAGTGATCTGAACGCAGGCTTGACGGTGCAGCAGGTCTCGGAAATCTGACCGTGAAGCCGTCCTTGATGGTCGCTGTATTAGGAAATTTGTGGCGGGTTCAAGTTTCCTGCACGCCGCAGAATCACATCTGCTCTTTTATACGTGAAGAAGAAATTTGTCAGTGACTTGTGTTAATGATGGAGCTGAAAAACTGGCCACCGAGTGAAGGCATAAAACCAAAAACGGGACGTTATTGAAAGACTGAACAACAGGAGTGTTTGTGTGAGCGGTGTTTAATCCTATAGCGAACCCCGTGACTCAGATTTGGGCTGAGAGAGAGCGAGAGAGAGCGAGGGAGAGAGAGGGAGAGGGAGAGAGAGGGAGAGAGAGCGAGAGAGAGCGAGGGAGAGCGAGAGAGAGAGGGAGAGGGAGAGGTAGAGGGAGAGAGAGAGGGAGAGGGAGAGGGAGGGCTGGTCAGGTGAGAACTCTGTCTCGAATTTAGACTCTCTCTCTCTCTCACACACACACACTCACTCACACACACACACACACACACACACTCGTGGTCTCTCGTCATTTCCTCACACAAATCTGTAAAATGTGTTCTCTGAGGAGCCATTGTTCTCCACATCTCCTCCCCGAGATCTCTCTGTAGACTGGATCACGTTAACGTCTCGCTTCTCTCTAACGTCCAACAGTGAGGTCATGGATGTGTTCATGGTTTTATAGACACGTGCTTCTACACACACACACACACACACACACACACACACACACACACACACACACACACACACACACAAAGGAGGCTTGTTTTAGTGCATCAGTTCTACACCGGCCTCGTCTCAATAACGAGTCCCTCACTACACACTAGCAGCCGCGTAAAGTGTGCTCTAATCTTAAAGACACCTAAATTATTCATCATCGCATGCAGCGTTCGCACTTAAACACTCTCCTGAATGACCTAGAGCGCTAAAAGCTAACCTAGCAAAGGAGCGATGGCTCGCGAAAGCGAAATAGTGAGTGAGTGAGTGAAAGTTGACCTAGAATGTGAGCGAGAGCTGAACTAGCGAGTGAAGGAATGCTAACCTAACATAGCGAGCGAGAAGCTGACCTAGCAAGCAAAAGTTGATGAAGTAAGTGAAATCTGACCAAGCAAACAAACTAAAGTTAACCTTGTGAATGAAAGCTAAACTAGCGACTGTGTAACTTGATTGATGTTGTGGGCGGAGTCTCAGACAGAGGACTGTCAATCATGTGCTCATTACAATATTAGGCCACGCCCATTAGGGGCGGCCTGCTTCATTCTGCCTTTATGTGTTTACTGATTGTTGTCATGTTTTCGTTCCCGTTTCTCTCTCTCTCTCTCTCTCCTTCCCAGAGGCGTTTGCGGCACCTGAGGAGCATCGCCGCGAGGAACATCGTGAACAGAAACCACTCTCCGTTGCTGGACACGTACTTCACGCTGCACCTGTGTTCAGACGATCGCATCTCTAGAGGTGAAACTCGAACCGTTTTCACTCTCACGCAAACGTCTTAACTCTCATCGTCTGTACCGTAGCTGTAGCTAATAGCCCGTTAGCCGATAAGCTAAAGCTTGACAGAGGACACTCGGATGCTAAACACATAGCTAACCTCATTCCTTATTTCATTAATTCGCTTGATGTTTACTGCCCCGCCCACTCGTTTGATTGACAGCTCAGATTCTCCCACTGTTCTGAGTTTAATGTCAGAGTTTTCAGAAGAACGAATTATGAACTTTGGGGACAGCCATAGTGTTCATGTCTATACACACACACACACACACACACACACACACACACTGCTGAATAAGCTTAGTGAAGAGCTGCTGAGAAACCAGCGGAAATCCCAGGAAAATGTTGGCGTACGGATAAACGAGGAGATGTGATCGACGAGGAAAGAAAAGCTGCCTGGAATAAACGAAGACGTTGTGTACAGAAATGATCTGACTTGTGCTTTCTTCACTTCCTGTTTCAGATTTTTACAAGAGCGAGGTGATCCGAGACTCGCTGGTGAGTACACGCTGTACGAGGTGGTGTGTGTGTGTGTGTGTGTG
>CM040991.1:632697-648226 GCA_022985145.1 Pangasius djambal
TTAATTCTAAATTTTAAGATTTTCTTCGGCTTTACACTTTTTTCTCTTTGGGAAAATTTGTAGTCTAGAAAAAAAAAAAAAAAAAAGAGTTCTTATTTCTTTTCCAGGATTGTGGCTTTTTTTTGTAGGAATATAGACGTTTATAGAAATTTCCTCTCGGGATTTAGTGAGCTCTGGAGCTCCGTATCCAGACGGATTTGTCCCAGTGGGGCGGTGACTCGGAGGTTTAGCGCCTGTCGGAGCAGGAATATAAATGTGCGTGGTAATAGGTGTGTGTAAATCAGGCCGGGTTTTTGATGGATGTGGCCCGTGAGTGGAGTCGAAGCTGCTTAAAGACTGATGGACTTCTCTTAACTGTCAAAACTCCACTCTGCTGAAAATGAGCTGCGGAGCGATCGCACCACCGGCGAATAAATCACCGCCGCAAACTCCCAAAATCCTTCAGCTACAACAACACTGCAGCAAATTCCTTTCTCCGGGAAGTGCAACAGCGAGAAGGGAATCGAGAAGCTTTTGGCTAAATCCACACACACACACACACACACACACACACAGTGCTGTGTAACAGGCCTGGCGTTATTTGGCACTAAATACGCAGCATTACCTCATCTTGTGAAAAAATATATGGAAGCAGTTAAGCGTGATGACTGGCTCCCTGTCAGAATCACACACACGCTAGCAAATCGAAAACAAATCGAAGTAAATGGCCACGTGTTCACTTTTAATTTCTCTCTAATCACTCGGAATATGATGACGTACTTTTCTTTTCCATTCCAAAAAGAAGGGAAGAGTTCTGAAAACGTAACGGTGTTAAGAGATTTGAGGCGACGTGATCGACACTGCGATCTCTGCGACACGGCAAGGTAAAGATCCGCGCGTTATTAATAAATACGATCAGTTCTGTGTTGCGTTAAAATTGTTACGTTTCTGAATAACTACAATTAAAGATCTGCCAAAAAAAAAAAAAAAAGCTCACTTTTGCTATAGCAACCGCACTGGTATCGCTATAGCAACCGCACTGGTATCGCTATAGCAACCGCTATTCTATAAAACAATTTTACCTTTTCACGCAAAATTCGAACGGTCGTCACGGTGACGGAATGATACCACAGGCTCTGTTTCCATGCACTTTAGCTGTGTGCCAGCGTCTACCTTTCATGCGTAGCATTTATGTTTTTGATTTATTTATTTTTTTACCTGTTGCTATGGCGATATAATAGCAGACGCCTGAAAGAAATTCTTTCCTGCTTTTTCGGCTAAAACAGCGCTCTGACCTGAAGCGAAAAACGAGTTCACTGAAGGAGAAAAGATCGCCCTGTGGGTCTTTGTTTAAAGGTTCTACTTGGTTCTAATAGGGTTCTAAGTGGAACTGTTTAACGGTTCTCCAAGACGAACAACTGGATAAGTGTTTAGGCTGGTAGATGAAACAGATAACACACTGATAACGGAATATCCTGAAACTCCAGACCTGCACAAGAAACCCTGCCCCAGTATCAGTTCAGATCCGTTCTGGTTCCTACGTGACGCGCTCGATTTGGAGGAACCTGTCGATTAAATTTATGGTAAAATGTGTAAAGTTCTTGACACAGTAACTGCTTCATAATCAAAACCTTGATCCTGGAGCGTTGGTCATTCAGTGGTTAAGACGCTTTGCTAGTGTCCAGGAGGTTCTGAGATCAAATCCCGTGAACCCAGAACCGCTCTGCACTTGGACTGGATTCTTTCTCGCTCAGACGATCTGCCAAACCAATAAAACGCCAATCTGCCGTAACAATAGACCCGTTTTTTCCTAAAATTAGGAAGGAAATTTTTTTTTCTGTTTTACTGTAAATGGAGGAAAAATCAGCGAGCGAGAAGTAGAGAAATCCGAAATGCCCTACAGCATCGCCTCATTACTGATCCCCTTTCATATTCACTTCACTCAGCTTTGTAATCCACTCCAAATCGTAGCGCAGTGAAAGTGTTAAGCCTCGTTTGTCTTTTGGAAATGATGTGGAAATGTGAAAAAAACCCGCCACGGCTCAGGATAAGGGTCGGAATTTCACATGGCTGATTTACAAGAGCATTACTGAAGCACAGTTTGCCTCAACACGATGGCTTCTCGCTCAATCCACCACTCACAGAAGCTGAGGATTCGGTAACGGCAGAGCCGCAGGCTTATCAGACACGAATGCAGGTTATGTACGGACTATAACAGCATCCTCAAGTGTTTTATTCCTCTTATACCACAGTATAATTTACCAACAGTTACAGTGTTTTATTTACTAAAGAACGTCATCCTTTTTTCCGTTTATAGTGACATTTAATGTGCGTGAAATGAGTGAGTACCTGTTGTCGCTTACGTTATAGCAGCTATAAACAGTCGTTCCCTCGCCAGCCGCTCTTTATTCTCTCTCTTCAAGTTAATAAGACAAAAAAAAAATCGCAGCTTGTTACACGTTAGTGAGAAACCTCAAAGAAGCGTAAACTCCTCTGTCCGTAAGCCCGAAAGTTACAGCTTTACCACTGGAGACTCCTTCCATAAACGTTGCATTTACAGGAAACTTCGCCAGATCTACGATTTTTAAAAAAAATCTGTTTACGCTGTACTATATAAACGAGCTGTTGCTATAGAAACGATAACATATTAGAACGAGCGCATTAACATAAACCTGTGATTTGCAGCTGCACTACTGTCAGAGCTGCTGTTCTAGAAAATTAATCAACACCTGACGACCAATCACAATCCAGAACTCAACAGCGCTCTGGGAGAAAAAGAATATAATACACTTCAGGCGATTCTTCAGGAAGAATCTGACAGGTTCTGGTAAGAACTGGGAGGAAGGAAAAAATACGTTTGAACGTCTCTCAGAAAGCCAGACCTTCTCAAGAGCTCCAGTTTCTCCAAGTCGGAATTCCACAACGTCATTTCGACATGGCAGCGCCTGTAGCGTTGCAGTGTTTGGGCGTGTCCCAAACCACACTTGCTTTTAGGGTTTGTGAACGACTGTTCTCAGTCAGAATGCGTTTAAGTAATAAAATTAAGGTCCGGGACACGCCTGGTATCAAATCCATGGTGATGATATTGACGTCAGAAAGTTGTACCGCATCCGTAATTCAGTTTACGCAGCTAAATATGCGTGTCAGGATTTTGCTCAAGCATGGCCAAAGCCGTGAGCTCCATCGTCCACTGGCGTGCGTTTTTTTTTTTTATCATTATTATTATAAAAGCCTGTGTAATGAGAGCAGAAGTAGACGAGGGTGATGAAATGCAGCGAGGTTATTCTGAGCAGCCGGCCAAAGCAATTACTCGCAGCAATCACCGAACGCAAGCACAAGCCAGAGGTGATTAAATTCAGTCCCGTTCTAATGGAGGCTCACGTTCAGGGGAGGGACACACGAAGTCAAACAGAGGACGTTTAAAACCGCTTCAACGCTCATTCGTTTGCGACCGTCGCCGTGTTTGTTGACTCTTAGTGAAAGCGTCTCTCAGGGGACGTGTTCTGATCATGTTTACTGAATTTACAGCGGCATTGTGTTGACTTTTCCCAAACTCCCCCTCCTTCCCTCTCCAAACCGAGTTGCCATTATTGCGCTCTTCATTTCGCACATACTTTCAGGTTTTTTTTTTTTTTTTTCGGGCCCGGTTGGAAGGCCAGGAGAAATCACTGCCAACACTTCATTAGCTGAAATTTCACTAGCTATTTTCATTATACTGATTCCATTTTATTTTTAAGATCAACATAATGAAGATTAATCTGACGATCATCCTAATAGCGGTTCAAAATAAATGTTTTTACACCTGTCTCTGTTCATGTCGTAGCTGTTACACGAGTCCGTACTGTAATCTTAATGAAATTTGGAGACATATTTTAAACGTGATTAAGCATGAATTAAGCAATTCTTGTTTTTCCTTCTCAACACGTGGCCGGGTTCACGAAATTGAAACCCCTGTGTTTTTAACCCTACATGACACACGGACATTCCTTGCTGTAATGAATTAACGTGGAAGCAGTGTGAAAGGAAAGAGGAAAGTCTCGCATGTGCAGCAAACTCGATTCCACAAAAGAAACTCAGTTCTGCAAAAACTTCCGAACGTGATCTGATGAATATTTCGTCACAGTGCACAGTGCAAAGCAAAGCAACGATTTCTTTAAATTAAGAAAACTCCAGTATGTATAATTTCGGGGTGGACAGATCATAAATCCACTGGCTACTCCTTCAGACAGGACGAATGCTCCGCTGTTCTCGAAGCGTAGACGTCTTTCCAGCTAGCAAAGAACAGACTGTCATGTTTTGCTAGCTAGCAATGTTATCTGACCAGTAAACAGTAGTTCTTATCCAAGCTGTAGCTACTATATATAAATACAACGGTGAGTGTAGAAGTCTATAATAATTATTAAAATAAAAGTTTTGCGTAGCATCAAAAATTGTTTTTTCCCCCCTCTGGTTGCTAGGACAGTGGTTTGTTAATAAATGCAATAAATAAATATTCAGTGATCAGATATGAAGCTAATGAAAGAATATTGTAATAATTAATACTGAAAAGGTAAAAAGATAACGCGGTGAAAAAACTAGCCAATCAGAGAGACGTCCCGAACGCTAGAGTGTGTTTATACGATGTTAATCCTGGATAATATTTGTATTATCTCTAATGCACTGCACTGCTGAGAAATGGCTGCTGATTGGCTGATTATCTAACGAGCTGTTAGCTAGCTACTGTACGGGCTAAAATCAGGTAAAGTTATAAAGTTCTCTTTGCTAGCGACTCGTCCTTTCGATTACATTATCTACATACGTAGTTTTCTTGAGAAGCGTTACTCATTAGAATAATTTTTCTGGGTCAGATATATTATAGTTTAGTAGTTACTTTCCAAACTCAGTCACCTTTTACACAATTGCTACACCTTCTGGTTCCTTTATTTCAGCTTTTCAAATTAAAGAAAAAGAAAAACAGCTACAAGCCAAGTACCATAACGTTCACGGATGCTGCATGCTTTGCGTCAGTCGTCATAGCAACGCGCCCAAAGCTCCTAAAACAGCGTTTAACTGCACTACACACTACACCAGGGCTGTCTCACTGAAGACACTGGAGGGACGTGCGGGTGAAAAGTCCGTTTACTGTATGGGTCACTACATCACAATAGCTTTATACCACTGCGGTCAGGTTCCTTTGTCTCCGGTCACAATGAGCACCAAACCCATAACGAGCACAAAAAAAACACCCCGGTGGTGTTTATGGTCTCCGTTGCTCTCTTTCAACCCCTCTGTTCTGTTCCGGGGTCAAAACGAGACGTTTAAAACTTTTACTGAAGATGAAACGATGTCTTTAATATGTAGAAATGTCTGCTATGTGTCGGATATTTAAATACACCAAGAAGTGTTTTATTCCTCTAATATTACAGCAATCTAACAACGATTACAATGTTTAATTTATTTAAGGACAACATTGTACTTTTTATCCATTTATAGTTACATTGTTTAACGTCCACCAAAACCAGAAACGTTATCGTCACTGTAGTAACAGCGCATTCACAGGGACGTGTACGGCGGACGCTCCGCTAATAATAAACAGATCAAAAACGTGCGTAGTTGTTGATGTGATGAAGTTTTCTGTAAATGTAACACTAATGGAAGGAGTCTCCAGTGTCAGCGGTAAAGGTGTAACTTTAAGTTCTCCGCCATCTCCAGGACAGAGGAGTTTACGCTTCTTTGCGGTTTCACGCTAACGTGCGGAAAAAGCTGCGGATTTTTTTGTCTTATTAACTTCAAGTGAGAGAATAAAGAGACGCTGGTGAGGGAACGACTGTTTATAGCTGCTATAACGTAAGCGACAACAGGAAATGACTCGTTTCACAAACATTAAATGTAACGATAAATGGATAAATAGTATGATGTGATGTTCTTTAATAAATAAAAAATTGTAATCTTTGGCAAATCACTGAGGTATAAGAGGAATAAAACACTGGTGAAGTATCACACCACCACAGTGTGGATTATTAAAGTATTATTAAAGTATTGCTATTTTATAAAATCTTTAAATCTTTAGATGCCCAAGTCGACACTTTGCTAATGTAACTTTCTCTCTCGTGGGTCACGTGATATGAGATTGACGTCTACGGTGACGTCTGTGACACGCCCTCCATGGTGATTAGTCTCTCTTTAAGGACAGAAATGAGCATAGGGCCTTTTTCCTAACGTTTCTGCCGCCGAAGGCGTGTCGGTGTGCGTAACAAAGGCAGATCCCCGGGTTTTAGAGTCATCCGGCCCCCATTAACTCACTGCTGCACTTCCGTTTCACCACCTTTGAGGTTTTCAGGCAGGACGTAGAGACGGGGGCCGAGTTCACGCTGAGTTTCAGCAATGCTCATTCTCTTTCAGCCATGCCTTTTTAGAAAAGGTCAAAATGAGGTCAATCCAATCAGGGCAGCGAGACTGTGGGCTTTGGATCAGAAATTTCACCTGCTAGATTCAGTGACAAAAGCAGGGTTGGGCTGAAACGGAAACAGAAAGCGAAACAGACGTTTTTATCTCCTTGCACAAAACTAAAATCTTCAGAACTCGTCTTTGAAACAAATTAGTAGCTTTTTCAAGCTGCTAACAAACTGGCCATGTGCAGAGACACTGAGACTCTAATTATTCCAAGTTACATTCGCCAATTCCGTAAACACGCAACGCGCTGATCAAAAAGACCCAAAACCGAAGAAGCAACAAACAAAACGAGTTCAAAAGTGCTTCGGCTCGAATAAAAAGGAGTGAGGAATCTAACGTGTAAGCACAGGATAAACCAGAGATTTGAGATTTCAAACTAAATCCACAAAACTGTGTTTTACTTCGCCTTTATATTCTAACATCAAACAAAACCACTATTCATACACACGAAAAGAAACACACAACACTGTACTCATTACTTACTCATTACTGTGCTGTACTGCATTTCAGCACCGTGCCTTCTGTTTTTTTTTTCCTTATTGGAAATGTTAAAAACTGACTCGATCGCTAACATATTTGAGCAATAAAACTGAAGTGGCCCCAACCAAATTTTCAGGTAAAGCCATCAGTGACAGCATTCATTTCATTTCTATTATTCAAGACCCCAGTCTCTGCCTCCTCAGGAATGCGAGAGATTTTCAATCAGGATGTAAAAACAGCTACCATTCAGGCTAACAATCTAGCAGAAGTGCCAACATGGCAGGCTTAGGAAAAAGTATAAATCAAAAAGACAGATGGAACGAGGATATTCGACACACGGCAGGGCCTCTATGATGAGAGAAAACAAGAACGAGAAGGACAGAGGAACGTATTTTGATTAAAATCTAAAAGTATCTCATGTTTAAGCTGACAAATTAGCAAGAATGCCTGTGAGCTAAACTTTGGAAAATGCATAAATCAGCTGAGTGTATTTAAGGCACAGAGGAAAGCGTGTTACAGAGGAACGACAAGAAAGACAGAGAGAGATAAATAGAGGGAGAGAGACATTTCACAGCCTTCAGTAATGCTCTAATCCAATGCTCCGTTAATAGACACAAAGTCATGTGTCCTCTCAGTTAGAACAACGGTGTTGCTGAAAGCGGATGATTGAAGGACAACAAGGACAACTGCCCCTCCTCAAACCACCCCAGAAACATACAAAAAACTGCCTACACCCTGTTACACTCCTCAGAAACTACCCCAAACCCCCAACCATCCAAATTCATCTGAATGACATTAAAGCCCAGAAACGCACCAAAGCTATCCAAAAACCCAGAATGCCCCTAAAGTCCTCCAAACTCCTCTAAAACTACATTGAAGCCTCCTGAATCTCCTCCCCAAACCTTAATCAAATCTACAAAAAACCATACCAATCTCCCAAAACTCCACCCCATCTCCAAAAAAAATTCCAATCTTCCCAAACTCCATCCCATCTCCAAAAAAACCATACAAACCTCCTAATCTCATCCATATTACCCTGTTCAAACATCTTTAACTCTTTAAGACTTTATATAAAATGCCACCAAACTCCAAAAAATCACACCAACACTTTACCAAACTTGTGATATTAACCCAAAACCCCCAGACTTTCTTCAACCTCATCAAAAAATGGAAAGAAAACTCCCAGACCACCACCATGTGACTCTTCAGACGTCATCATAACTCATCCAAAGCCCACTTAAAGCTCTTAGATGTCCTATGAATCCCTCCAAAACTTCAACGGACCCGCTCCAACGTGCTACCCTCAAACCACTCTGAAACTACCTCAGAACCCCAATTCTAACAACCGCTGTCCCCAGACCTTTTTTTGTTTTGTTTTGTTCCAACCCCCAGCTACCCTCCAACAACTTTCAAAACCCCAGCCAAGCCCAGGTAATAATCTCTCAAAACCTCCAAACCCCACCCAAACAACCCTCGAAAGAAACCACCCCGATGCTCTTCAACCCCCCCCAAAAAAACCCTTGGAAACCCCCTCTAACACATCCTTATCCTCTATAAATTGTCACTACCCCCATTACCTCTATCTGCCCCAGCTGTAATGCCACCTTGAGCGTGTCGACAGGCTGAGCCCTGAGTGCTGAGTTTCTTTTTTCATCATTGTACCTGCCGCAGACATGAACACACACACACACACACACACACACACACACACATACTTTCAGTGTACATACCTCACCATCCTTACCCTCTACATTTTCCATTCTTAGCATGGTGACTTTGACATCATGAGAGAAAGGTCACTTGAACATGTTTCCAACAGCAAGAAAGGACAAATCTAATTAAATCCAATTAAACGAACTCAAACCCGATAATCATTAGAATGCTGTTGGGAAAAAAACACGTAGTTTCATCATCTACGGTTTCTCTGGGTGTAAATTTTCTTGTTAGGTTTTGAAGCTTCTAGCTGGAGTTATATTTGGATTGTAATTGATTTGATTTGATGTGTTTGAAATTGCTTCTTTATTATCTGCCGCCAAACTTGAAACCACTTTAAACCACCTCAAAACTGCAGAAGATCCCCTCAGACCTCCTTCAGATTCATTCGAAGCTCCACCAAAGATCGTTCAAACCTCCACATGATCTGGTGGATTCAAACCTCTGGTTTCATCATCTGTAGTTTAGCTTGGTGTGAATTTCCACGTTAGGTTTGAAGTTTTTAGATGCTACCTTTTGGAGTTATATTTTGATTATAAATGATTTGATGTTGTGTCCTTCTCACTTCTGCAAAAATTGTCAAAAAAAAAAAAACCCTTCAAAACTCTGCTCTGGTTTCATTCTCTACAATTGAGGTTGGTTCTAGCTTCTACCTTTTGGAGATATATTTGGACTGTAACTGATTTGAAGTGTTTGACATTGCTTCCTTCCATTTGCCCCCAAACTTTCCCAATCTACCCCCAAAAGCTGTCATTTAAAACCATCAAATCCCTTCCAAACTTCTCCAAAACCCTCGACCCCTCAAACGTCACCCAAAACCTTCTTAAACCATACCAAACCTTCCTCAATCCTCCTACAAAACTCCACCTGATCTAGCTGTTTGAATCAAACCTGTGTGGTTAGCCGTGGATCATCTACAGTTTAGCCTGGTTTGACATTTCTAGCTGCTGCTTTTTTTCAGAGTTATATTTAGAATGTAACTGGTTCGACGTTGTTTCGTTCTTATCTGCCACCAGACTTTCCACAAAACATCCTTAACTCCTTCAAAAAAAAACTACTTTACAATCCCAAACCTCACCAAACCTGCAGACTCCCTCTAACCTCCTTTAAAACTCCACTTCATCTGGCTGGAGGAATCCTGTGGTTTTGTCATCTAACGTTTATCCAGGTGTAAATTTCCATGTTGGGTTTGAAGTTTCTCGAAGCCTCTCTGTGGAGTTATATTTAGGTTGATGTGTTTGATCTGCGATGTTGCTTCCTTCCCATCTGCCCCCTCTTTACAAACAATTTTCTGTTGCGGCGTTTAACCACGTTCGAAAACACCAGCGTCGTCCTTGGCTCGAGGTGAAACTCTCCTGAACATGTAGTGTACGTAGAAGGAGTGTATGTTGTACCGTGGTACACTTTGATCATTAAAATCCCTTTGGAAACCATACCAGGCTGATCATGCTAGCTGGTCTCCACACTTGCTTCTCTGGAGCGTAATAGACGGCTGTAAACAAACCGAAGCCATAAAACCTTCCAAATTGCTAATGTAATCATAATTGCGCTCGGGTTAACGGGGCTCCCCGAGCGCGCTCACATGTTGACCTCGCGCCGTTTTCGCTCCCACAGATTTTGACATGTGTTTGCCTCATGTAGCTGAACTCCCGAGCAAAAATATACGCTCCTTAGTGTAAACCTTTAATCTTATTAGGGTGCAGTGTGTAAGAGTATAATTCATTGTTGTTGCGAGACGGTACGTGCAACCACGACTCACTCGCCTCATTCCTTCATTTCCGTCTTTCTTTGATCATTAAAGTGACTAAGTATTTAGTTCGTAACATTAACAACGTGTTTAACTTGGTCCTTCTCACTACACGCAGGCTTTTGTGTCATTTTAAAATTCACTCGGAGCTTTACGACGTTGTTTCTCCCCTTTTTTCTTCTGTAGACCCCCCAAGCTTCAGCTCTGTCTGTGTGTGTGTGTGTGTGTGTGTGCGTGCGCGTGAGGTCATGTGGTACAACGTCGCCATGCTCATTGGTCAGCGTGAGTGAGGGGGAACAGTGAAGCTCTGTTTTATGTCGTGCAGCAGAATCGATGCAAACCGATTTGCGTTGAAAAACGACTCGAGATTGCGATTTTAATACGATTTATTGTGCAGCTCTAATTCTCCACAACGGGGGGAGGAAAAAAAACAGGGCAAGTTTATTTTTGACACAAAAGTGTTAATTGATTGTTCATGTTAACAGTCAAGTTTGTCTACAGTTTAACCCTAAAGCACCCCGAATAAAAATTTAAACCCCAACTGATTTGAAAACGTCTAAAGGAAATGCGAGTCTGTGTTACCTGATGCTGCATGGCTCTTCAGTCTTTATTCATCTGTTCATTTTTATTCATTGCTAAATTAAAAATACTACATTTCCCTTGGCACATTTTTCCCCCTCACGGTGTACTGAGGGTTTCTACATTGGACCAAACCAAAGAACCCTGGAACCGTTATTTCTAAGAGTGTATCCATGAAGGATTATCCATCCCGAACATACAGGCGTCTAACAGCAGGAACATGGAAAAGCTTTGCTGAAACACCCATCGTACTTATTCCCACTGTATTTCTAAACACTTTCCCAGGATTGTTAGCATTTTAAGCGGCCGCTCCTTGGCCTCGTAGCAAGCTTCAGCTGATTTATACTAGCATCAGGCCAAATTGTGATGAATTGTACTTGTTCAAGAGAGGCAACTTAAATTGATTACAGTAATGCTGACCATTTAAACCTGCAACCCACCACAACGTCCTCAATCATTCCTGAGCTAAAACAACACTCGGAAAATAAAAGAAAAAGCAGAACTAGGTAAAATTCTGGTAAAGAATCTTTAATTACTCTATAAATATTTCTTTTTTTTTTAATTCAGCATACAAAAAAGGACAGTATGTACATCCACAGATAAGTGGTTCATGATGTGGTGCTGGTTGTAGTTTTTTATTATTATTATCATTATTATTATTATTATTATTATTATTATTATTATTATTATTTTGAAGAAAACTTCTGCACAGTGGATTAAAATCTAGGAATAAAACACATACAGTCCGACCATCCTGCTGAGGATAAATATATAAATGCGGATATTTTCTCCCATTAAAATCATATTTGTGGACTACTCAGACCGAGACACAGAAGCCATTTCACAAGTTCACGTCTGGTTCAGTCTTTCTTATTCGTCCATTAAACACTCGCATTCTTGCAAAAATAAAATAAGAAACAAAGCACCGTCCACCAAAGCGTGCTAATTTCCCAGAAATCGAAACTGGAATCCACTTGAAGCGTGTCCATTTCCAGAAGAGAGATCCAGGCACCGTTACAGAGGGATGCCGAGTATCGTACAGGAAAATAAACTCTCCATGTCCAGATATAAGATATGCTTTTACAAGATAAAAAATATGAAAAAGTTCTCCTTAGTACAGGAAAAAAAATAATTGGAAAAATGCAAACTGGTCCAAAAATCTCTGGATTGTTTGTTGTTGTTGTTGTTGTTGTTGTTGTTGATGATGTTTTTTGCAATATTTATACCCAAAAACATTTCTCCTTGAGTATTGTATAAGAAGATACATCTTTAATATCCTGATATAAGATGTGCTTTTTAAAAAAACTGAAAAAAAAAAGGCAAAAATGTCTCTTTCACAAAAACAAAAAACAAAAATAAAACATTCCTCATTCCTGTGAATATCATGCAAGAAAATAAACTTGGGATATAAGCTGCGCGTTAAAAGAAAGACAGAGTTCTCTTTAAGATGGCCCTTTTTTTTAAAAAAGTGAAAATGAAATGTTGAGGGAAAAATAAAGTGAAAAATAGTCGGATCTCTGGACTGTTGGGTTTTTTTGTGTGTGCAATATATATATATATATATATATATATATATATACCAAAAAAAACTTTTCTTTTGGAAAGTCATATAAGAAAATAAACTCCTGATATTCTGATATAAGAGAAAATAAAGGACAGCTGGTTTGCCCTCAAAAAAAAATAGTTTGTAAAATGCAAAATAGTCCAGTCACTGCACTGTATTTTGTAATATTAATACAAAAACAAAAACAAAAACAAAAACAAAACAAAAAACTTCTCCGTGACTATCATATAAGAATAAAACTCCAGATATGATATGTCTTGAAAAAAAAAATGTAAAAAAAAGTTTGGAAAATGCAAAATAGTCCAGTCTCTGGGTCGGTCAGAGTTTTGAGCAATATTCATTCATCAAAAACAAAAAGGTAAAAAAAAAATTTCTTCTTGGGGAAAAATTAAAATATATGAAAAGACAAAAAAAAAAAAAAAAAAAAAGGGTTAAAACAAACATCAGTTTCTCTGAAGCGTAGTGCTTTTGGTTAAAGACGGATAATCAGAGCTTCCCAATGCAGAAATGTGTACGTGTTATAGACGTATATGTGGAGAGAATTCCAGCTCGGATCGTCAGCGTGTGTGCGTGTGTGTGTGTGTGTGTGCGTGTGTGTGTGTGTGTGTGTGTGTGTGAGAGACTCATTTACACACGTATCTCTCCACAGTCCTCTCACACTTCTTACAGGTGACGTAGCAGCACCAGTGGTACTTGCAGTGGCAGCGTTCCACCACCTTCTCCGTGTACGGGTTGTAGCCTCGGCCGCAGCACATCAGATCGCAGCTGTCGCTCCCGCTCGACGTCTTGTTGCATTGCCTGCGATACGCATCAGGAAAGAAAAAACAAAAAAACAAAACAAGAACAGACGTTAGATATCGCCACAACAAGCTGCTGAAACACACAGACTTGAAAACATCGCCAAGTTTCTGTCCGAACGTCGAGCCAAATTCCGAAACGCTTGGCAGAACGCTCAGTATTTCCATCATCTACTGCTCATAAGACGAGCGGCACGATGACGTCATCACGAGAGCGCCGGGCCACGTCCCAAATTACACATCACTGCACTAAAGAGCAGATGAAAATAATACGACAGCGCAGGTTACCGCGGTTAGATGCAGTAGTTTAGAACGTTGCGTTTACTGTGTCGTGTAGGAGAGTTCGGGAAAATTCCTGATATTCCGTGTAGCAGTTTTAATCTAACGTCAGCTAGCGTTATTAGCGTCCATATGGAGCTATGGAGCTCATTATAAGATGAAATATACGATACGCTAAAATTCCTATTATAAGAATTGATTTCCTTGGATACATGGAACGTTGATGTAGATGCCTCACTTCCATATTTGGTCAGAGAATTTCCGAATGGTGCGTTTGGAACGCTCGTAATTCCCAAGTAGAGGTTTGACAGAAATGAATCTGGGAATGATATACGTTCGTTTTTTCTTAGTCAGAAAATATAAATTGCATTTATTTTTTTTGTTCCAAATCACACAGTAAGAAGGGATTTATAGTTTTTTCCAAGCCAGAAGATGGGAATTACATCCTCCCACACACACACACACACACACACACACACACACACACACACACACACACAGAATCCATGCTACGACACTAAACAACGTACAGTTAGCATATGTACTTAGCCATGAATCAAGGCAACATTTTCATGGTAACAAAGAAAAGCTAAGTTATCTATTTATCAGCTAGCTGTTAGCAGGTGCTTGCTCATTAGCTAACGGTATTAGCTAACATACTGTAAACTAGCAACAATAGAAGGTTCAACTTTATTATTTTTAAAAAAAAACAAGAAAGAAAATGAACTATGAGGTGGCTAGATCACTAAGAGAGTTAACTACCTAGCATGCTAATTTAACAGAAGGTTGTCCAGCTACATAAAAGACAAAAGAAATGGAGAACTAGTGAGCTAATAATTAGCAAAGTTTAACATGCATTAGCTAGTAAATATCTGTATTTTGTTGTATATCTTGGGTAAAATTCATTCATATCTAGAGAATGGATTTGCTGCTAGCTGCTGCTAGCGCTCCTCCTCCTCCTCCTCCTCCTCCTCAGTGTTTAAAACTCCTGGTTGTTGTAAAATTAAATCCTCGACACTGAACTTTCAGAGACATTTGATTGGGCGTCCAGGGGAACGAGTCCAGCGGGACTGCATTCTGCACTCGGCCTTTTCCTTTTCATTTACGCTAAAGCCCGAGGCAGCTAAAGTGAGCAGCTAACAGCAATGTCATAAATCACTCCCTCGAGCCCCTCGTCGTGACTGCATTGTTTTATAATTGTGTGCCGTTAATGGCCTGTGTGCTGAAAGAGAGAGAGAGAGAGAAAGAGAGAGAGAGAGAGAGAGAGGTGAGGAATGTTGTTATTTAAAACTGAGACAGCTATTACTGAAGCTAAAATCTCTGTCACGCGGCTAGTTACTGTCCTGACTGGAACAGAAGACAGAACGTATTAGCATACATTAAACTTTTGTTGTTGTTGTTTTTAAAAAGCGGTGGTTATTTTACTACTTTTTAAATTTATTTTTTATTTTTTAGTACTTGTACAGTGTTCGCTTGTTAGCTTTAACAGTGAGAAATTGCTACGAGCAGCAATGTCTAAATAAAGCTAGCTACTTTATCTGTAACATAGCACAGGTGTTTAGCTGCGTGTGTTTATTTACGCAGAGCGCTAATCTCATACACAAGCAGCTAATTAGCGTATTAGCCAGGCACTCTGTAAGCAGCTCTCATGCTAGCTGTAATTAGCAAATTCAATTCTTGCTAAAATCTCCTCTGTTCCTGTGAGCCTGTTTTTTTGTTTTTTTTTTCCGGAGATACTGATCATCGCTGAGCCTCGGGATGTTTTTCAGGCTGAACTCTAAACACAGTCCTTGTGCTAAAGCCGGGACACGAACGAGTGAGCGCGCTCGCTGGTCAGGAAGAGACGAGATAAGCGCGCACTTCAGCTCGTCACTCAATCTCCCGCGCTAAAGCAACACCGGCGCTAAGTTTATCCGAAGTCGGCGAGATAAGAAGCTCCGAGACCTGTTTATGGACAAC
>CM040991.1:674221-710996 GCA_022985145.1 Pangasius djambal
GAAGCGGAGTTACCGTTACAGCACGACCATCACGAAGAGGAGTTACCGTAACATCACGACCATCACGTGTTTTATTCCTCTTAAACCGCAGCAATCTACCAACAATTACAGTTTAGTAGTAATTAAAGAAGGACACATTGTACTTATTATCCGTTTATTGTTACATTTACTGTTGTGAAACATTGCTGAACGTACATTATAGCAGCTATAAACAGTCCTTCCCTCACCAGCTTTTCTTTTTTCTCTCTCTCGAGGTTAATAAGATTTAAAAAAAAAAAAAAACGCAGCGTGTCATGTTACAAAGCGTAAACTCCTCTGTCCTGAAGATGTCAAAAACTTTACAGCTTTACCTCTGACTGTTACAAAACGCTGACACTGGAGACTCCTTCCATAAATATTACATTTACAGAAAATTTTACCAGATCGAGGGTTTTTTTTATACGTTTTTACGGAGCATCTATTATGCAAATTGCTGTTACTATAGAAACGATTTGCAGCAGCACTACTGTCAGGGCTGCTGTTATAGAAAATTAATCAACGCCAACCTCCACACTGGACCTTTCTGTCTGTGAGTGTGTAGCTAATGTTAAAATTGATTGGATTTAGCTGTCCGGATCAGTTAGTGCAGGTTTTTGATCAGACGTTTAAAAAAAAAACTTCCAGCACATGAGGACTCGTTCAGCGTGAGCCGACCCTCGCTGCTCGCTTGTGTATTCACGTTAATCGAATCAACTCTAACTGCATTTTCAAATGAGTGACACAAGGTCCAGAGTGACCTCGCATGACCTTCACTTCAGAGCAAAAACACACTCGTGTGTCACATGTTTAAATTATTACGCCTAGAGTTTGGAAACTTAAGCATTTCAGACTAATAAAGAACAATCTTTCTGAGGCACGTCTCAGACTCGAGGGTTATAGTTAGTATTTAGACGTAATGTTCTCGTTGATACGTGGAGCAATTTCACACACACACACACACACACACACACACACACGCACACACACACACACACACACAGGCCATGTCGCCTGACCTCTGCTCTCTCGATAACTTTTACAACCAGAGGTTAATCTCACTGGATGTGAGAAACAAGAACGGAGTTCGACTTTCCAGCCAAAAGCGATGGGAAAGCAAACAAACGTATCGTCCCGCTGCAAGCCCCGCCCACAACATCGTGGTTACACACCGCGCAGACGTGGACGCAATCTCAAACATCGGCTTCTCTCTGAATCAAACCTTCCCGCGGAGAGGGATTCTTCATTCTAGATAAAACAGGTCTATAGGTTTATAGCGGGGAAAAAAAATACAGCGTATGCAATTTCCTCCTTTAGTTTCCTGACGAATGTAATTAATGTGTGAGGTTTAGTGTAAATTTCTGAAGGCACAGTGGGAATTCCTGCCATCTGTCTAACACTAAACTTCACCGTGTAGCTGAATGGTATTTATAGAGGCCGCCATCTTGGACAATCAGAGTCACTTTTGCTGTAGGGCTGTGCCATGTCGTATCATCCGTGATATACCAGTACAGTTCCTCCCCATGATAAGAATTTGTTATTCCATGAGATTGACGATGTAGTTGATGACGTTTTTACGGGCCACAACGTGGGCATCTCACACGTAGAACGAGACCCAGCATGACGGAAGGCGGCGTTCCAACCCTAGACGAGGAAGAAGAATTAATCCCAAAAAACGAGCTTCCTCCGTAACATGGAAGTAGTTCGGATCCAGAAGATCAGACGTGAATCAGACGGCTCTCAAGTTCTGTGCGCTGATGTGACTTATGGCCAAAAAGAAAGCGTTGAATCTTATTATTTTCATAACGTCATTTATATCATTACTGCAAAAAAAATGCCATGAAATATTATGATATAGTTTTAAGTCTCTTTCGCTCATCCCTGCTTTCCTGTGAAATCTCTTCTTCACTCATTCACTATTCACTACAGACTTCACTACGGACAATGTCACATAAACTATTAGGCTGTTACAAATTACCTGGCGACTGACGCCACAAACATACTGGACTAACGCGCACGTCGGGATCCATCCTGACAAGAAGGAGTCTCCAGTGTCGGCGCTTTGTAACAGTCAGAGGTGAAGCTGTAACGTTAAGTTTTCCGACGTCTTCAGGACAGAGGAGTTTACGCTTCTTTACGGTTTCTCGGTAACATGCGTAACAAGCTGCGTATTTCTTTTTGTCTTATTAACCCGAAGAGAGAGAATAAAGAGGCTGGTGAGGGAACGAGTGTTTATAGCTGCTATAACGTAAGCGACAACAGGAACTGACTTGTTTTTGTAACTATAAAAAAAAAAAGCTAAAAAGTATGATGTTCTTTAATAAATAAAAAATTTTAATCGCTGGCAAATTGCTGGTATGAGAGGAATAAAACGTGTGCGTGCTGTTCTAGGAAAATTATTTAGTTGTTTATTTCATGCTGTGGCTGTGGAGCTGAACCATGTTGGTTGTAAATATATAAAGATTTGGGCCTGTGTTTGTAAAATCGTATCGTATCCGTGTCGTATATCAGTGCATCGATGTAAAGATGATCCACTCCTCAGTTCTGTTACGAAGGCCCTGTTTTGAACGTGAACTTGGACAGGGGCGAGAAAATAACACCCACACGCGTCCCCGCGAGGAAAGCGAGAAACATCCAGTGACGGTGAACTGCGAACGGCCCAAACCTGTTTACTGGGTCACGAGGGGCCGAAGATGAACCCGAAGCACGATGAAGCGTCTGCGCTGCCGTTTTAACACACAGGCTCTCAATTCCTGCCCGCTTTGAACCACCAGCCAAACACACACACACACACACACACACACACACACACACACACACACACACACACACAACTTGGGCCAGTTCACAGGGGGCAAAGCAAGCCAGCACGCCTTACAGAGCCGAAATGACTCACGGAAAGAAAACACACGTCGTCCAAGTGTGCTGGAAAATTTCTGCCTCGATTCAGTAAATCAGTTCAGTAATTGTTGCTCATTTTGTAGTGGGGGTCTCTGTGTGTGTGTGTGTGTGTGTGTGTGTGTGTGTGTGTGTGTGTGTGTTTTAATGCAGTTATGTTTTCTTAAACGAATCACCTTCACGGTTTATATTTTGCGATGATCTTTTCTCTTTTTATCTGAAGCATCATCAGACCCCCAGATGCTCGATCTACTCCGCCACGTATCTCAAAGCCACACACACTGTTTACTCAGAGCACCATGGAGGTTTAAAGTGAACACACACTCGCTCTCGTCGCTCCGTGTGGTTTTCCTCCGGCCCAAAAAATAAGAAACGTGTTTCGGCTCAGTAAGGGAAATGCGTCTCTTTTATTTTAGGGATTAAATTTCATCAGTGTCCTAAAATTCTTCTGATTCATCATTTAGCAAGTTTGAGTTTCCAGCAAACATTCATTAAAGCTTCAAAACTATTTTAAGATTTAAATATGCGAAATATGCGAGGATGCTGCGAAAGTTTGTTTTTCTAATGTAAGACAGTGGAAGGGGGCGGAGCTTCCAGGGGGGTCAGTTAATATCAGAGAGTTCAAAACACCAAATGTCAATCATTCCGGATTCATATGCTGATTGGCTGATCTGCCATTCTGAAAAAAAAAATAGATTTAGCGTATTTTTGAGTGCTAACTCATAGCAGGGAACTCTGACGGAAAAAGACGTGTGAAAGTTTATGGGACTTGTGAAGATCCAAATGTTTCTGACATCTTTGGATTTTTTTTTATAAATTCACAAGGACTCAGTTATGTGTTTTGTGAACTGAATAACGCAGAAACCGAGCTCATATTAGGATTTGTGAGAGATGCTGGAAACAATATGTTATTTTTTTCTTTGGTAAGGAACACACGATCCATGCTCATCTTCCTGAGACAGTAACGTGTCTCGTCACGTGCTAGTGATAAAGCAAGACTCGAGCCTGGATCGTCGCACCACAGAGGGGAAAGTTTACACTCGAGGCTTACGGTTCATCTGTGTACAGGTCTACACACACAGGGTTCTCAACCCTGAGCTTTACCTCGCGTCTGCGCAGGTGGTTCAGCGAGCAGGTGAGCAGGTGTCTGATGTGTGTGATGTGTGTGAGGGTCAGGGTTTCAGCCTCATCTCAGGTGGAAGCAGGTTTTGTGTGTGATGTAAAGTAAAAGATAAATTCCTGGTGGCTCAGTGAGCAGGTGAGTTGGCCAGAATGGTGTCTTGGTGTAAGGATCAGGGTTCAAGGCTGTTCTCAGGTAGCATTAATGACAAAAGGTGAAGCTTTTACATTATAATTAGTCATGTTTGTAGGTGATGTAAAGTAAAGATTAATGTTTTAAAGCAAAAAGGGCTGCTGATAGCTCTGTAGGCAGGTGATCAGTGTTCCCCTTGCGAGGTTCAGGGTTTGAGGCTCGTCCTGGGTCGAACTGCGATAATTAAAAGTTGAGGTTTTTCTTTGTCCTCACTTGTGTTTGTATGTGAAGTAGAAGATAACCCTTTAAAAAAAGCATGTGTTCTGTAAGCAGTAGTGGCTCAGTGTGCTGGTGTATCACTGTGTCGGTGTTTCTGTGTGAGGTTTATGGTTCAAGCCTCACTTCAGGTGGTTCTCTGCTGCTCACAAGGTAACACTTTACTGTCAAGTTGTTCATTCTTTGTGTGTAAAGTAAAAGGTAAACCTTTAAAAAAAAAAACCCAAAGCCCTCTATAGGTGCAGGTGGTGCAGTCATCACGCTGTGAGGACCTTGGTTCATGTCTCAGTGCAGGTGGAGCCTTAATGAATATAAGGTAAGGTTTTACAGCGTAGTCATGCACGTTTGTACGCGAGTAAAGTAAAAGATAAATATCTAAAAAAGCTGCTCTGTCTGAAGGTACTGGTGGCTCGGATGTCTAAGGGTGAGTCCCTCTGTGGCGTACGCTGCACAGGATCGAGACCGCCTGCGGGCGAGCTGAAGGTGCTGGAGCTGGGTGAGGCACTAAATCTGGCAGAGTGAGAGAAAGAGAGTGAAAGCCAGTATGTCCCACCTGGGGCTCCTGGAGAGGTAAAAGGAGGGGTTATGCTGCTCTGGGCCATTTCCTGTTTATATATATTTGCTATTGCTTGCACTACATATATTTTTATTTAACACTCTGTTATGTTTTTCTCTACAATATTACACTATAGTAGTTTACTTAATTTCATTTAGCTTTACATGTATACTATACATTAATAAAAATTACATTTTAGCCTGATTATAGCATAAACCCTGTGTTTTATTCCTGCAGGCTCAAGGCCTCACTTCCTGTTCCAGCTGGGATTCAAACCCTCACTTTCAGCATCTCACACACAGCTCCTGAGCCGATGGCACTGACAGGGAATAAGGGTTTCTTTTCCTTTAGTGTATTTATCTTATTATCTGTCCTGATGTTAAGGGAAAAAACAGAACAAAGCCAGAGTTGAACTGGTGATGTTAGTTACAAGAAGCAGGAGCGTTGCCAGAGAGCCAGAGAGCCACTGAGCCCCACAGAGCAGCAACTGCTTTAAAATAGTTTATCCTGAATATACAGCCTGCAGATTGGCCCTATACAACTTCCTTATATCTGAGCCATCTGAACACTGCTCTGAAGGGGTGTGTGTGTGTGTGTGTGTGTGTGTGTGTGTGTGTGTGTGTGTGTGTGTGTGTGTGTGTGTGTGATGTTCGTGGGTCAAGCCTCTGCGCAGGGCCTTCAATGTGTAAAAGGTAAGGTTCCTTCTGTATAAACACTCATTAGTGTGTGTAGAGGATTAACACCTCTGAAGGCACCAGTCTCTCACAGAACAGTGAAGCACAGGATTGTGATGCCTGAAGGTGAGCTCATGCTGATACTTTTTTTGTTTTCTTCTGACTTTTGCTGCGCTTGCAGCCCTAAACTTCCAGACTTCACTGCACCATTAGAGCTCAGACATCACCTTTCCACCTTTTCCAAAGCTAGGCCACAATCCGAACTGTGAAATCTCTTTCTCTCTGTGTGTTAGGATTTCTTACACCACGCTGCTGCTGAGTTCTGGACTGTGATTGTAGTGCAGCTGCAGATGACAGGTTTATTTATAATTAATGAGCTCGTTATCATTTCTATAGTAACAGCTCATAGTGTACACAGGAACGGACAGTCCCCTAAATAATAAAAAACAGATTAAAACACTATTGATCTGGTGAAGCTTTCTGTTAAATGGATCATTTATGGAAGGAGTCTCCAGTGTCAGTGCTCTGTAACAGTCAGAGGTAAAGCTGTAGCTGTCTTCAGGACAGAGGAATTTATAAATATATTGCTGTGGTATACGCAGAATAAAACACTTAGATATTTCTTCCTAAACACATAAACACGGTCAACTTTTGACCCTGAAGATTCCAAAGGATCACAGAAGGATTACATTTCCATCAAATGTCCTGTTTTATTGAAAACGAAGGGTTTTTTTTTGTCATTTATTAAGGAAGCCGCAGGCTTTGACATGAGAACAGCGGGTGCTCTTCTACAGTGGACCGTTTATGATTAAAGCCACTTTCATGTTGGTTAAACACACACACACACACACACACACAGCGCTCAAGTGAATTTTATTTGCTTTTCATCTCAATGTTAGACTCGTTCGTCATCATTGTAGTCAGTGTTTTGGACTCACATTACAACAAATATACAGAATATAGAGTCCAATTTTTACCATAGTTAGATATATAGACTTTATTGATCCCATGACGGAAATTCTTAAATACTGTTACTATAAGCAGTGGTTATGCAGGACATGTTTAACAAGAAGAAGAAGAAGAAGAAAAGGAAAATGTGAAAACAGTATAAATCTATAAATATGACTAATACAGAAAGCAAACAATGTGGAGCATCATTCGCCATTTCAGATGTTGTTCAGGCGGCTTTGTGTCTTCAAAGGTCTCTGTTATTGCAGTACAAACAGAGCAGGAATGAGTGTGACATCAAAAGCCCAGCAGTGTGTGTATGTGTGTGTGTTTGTGTGTGTGTGTGATGGAGAGGCTTCTGCTGACTGATTGTTTGAACTGAGAGGAAATACATCATTACAGCTGCAGTAAATACGCTCCTTCTCCGTTTACTTGAGCTGCGACGCCGCCGCCTTTCTTTTGAAATTGCTTGAATTTTATCGAGGCATTTAATCAAATAAACAGGCCACAAAGAGACGCCTCGTAAATAGATTGTCTAACTTTCAAACGCCTAAACATAAATGTTTATTATTTTCGGAGGAAGTTGTGCATGATGATTTTTTTTTTTTTTTAAAAGCATGAAGTGAAAATGGTCAATCTGATTGCTTTGTTTGCATTACGCATTATTCTGATCTCTCATTAGTCTATCGTTTGTTATTAAGAATAAAAAGTTGGCTGGAGTTGTGAGTCTGGGGTGTGGGGGTGTGTGTGTGTGTGTGTGTGCGCGCGCGCTCAGTTGTGAAAACACACCCGAGGAGAATCCTTCTCAGCAGGAGCGGCCAGTTCCGAGGCCACTGAGCTGCTGGTCTTCTGAGGGTGCCATTTGTTTCGGAGCATCTCTCAGGCCTCGGGTTCCTTTCATGTAGCAGATGGGAGGCGCTTGTCTAAACATTTCCTGTCGACTTCAATGGCTTGGGGGACACAGGTGACTCGACCCAGGGTGCGGAGAACACGGTCCTGTCCGGCGTCGGTCACTCTGAGGTCACACCGCTGTAGCGACATTAACACGCTGCGTACAATCGGCCAATCAGAATATTAAAAATAACTTCAGTGGTTTTTGTGCGTGTGTGTGATTGTAAATGTGCTGCTCATCTGTTTTTTCTGCATTTACATCTTCTGTTCTTAGTAACCATCTTTCATCCACCATCTGTGCTAGAGATTCCAGACTAGCAGAAAGTTGTGGACACAGTCTTAGAAAAATAATTTCCTACATGGGTTCGAAATGTTACTTCCTCTGACGGGCAAACACTCTGGCTCTCCATAAATCAGATGGACAGACAAAAGAACCTGTTGTGTGTTCTAAATGTACTAAAAGTGTATTCAATTCAATTCAGTTATATCTGTGTAGCACTTTTAACATCGGACATTGTCAGAAAGCAGCTTTACAGGAAAATATAAAATCAGGATGTAAATTTTAAATGTGTGAATTTATCCCTAATGAGTGAGTCAGAGGCGACGGTGGTGAGGAAAAACTCCCCGAGACGACATGAGGAAGAAACCTTGAGAGGAACCAGACTGAAAAGGGAACCCATCCTCATCTGGGAGACACCGGATAGTGCGATTATAAATCATTCCCTCTATAACTGCGTACTACACGGAAAAATAGTGCAGTTGTGTAACCAGGAACTTCATCACAGTTTTCACAGGAAGTGGGTTTTGTTGAAGTTATCAGCTGTAACTGTGTAAACAGAAAAGTGTAGACCATTGAATCCGTCCAAGTTTCTTGGTGATGAGAGAACGCTTTTACGTAACGGTTCCAAGCGTGGCTACGATGTTCCTGCGATATTTAGTGACGGTAGTGTTTTAGTATTTCTACCTACCTGTTTATTCGTAATGTAGCTAGAACCGTATCACACCAATGGTGTAGAAATTTAACAGAAACGTTTCCTTTATTCGTTTTCTCTCATTTCAGTTGTGTCACAGTTTGAAAAAAGGCTCAGAAGGTCTCCGGGCCACATCTCATTTTCTCTCTGGAGAAATTCTCTCTCTCCCTCTGTCGCTCGCTCGCTCGCTCACACACACACACACACACACACACACACACACGTTCCACAATGCAGCGTTTCTCTGGTGCTGTGTTTGATCTTGCCACTTGCGAATGATAAAATAGGTGGGAGAAACAAGGAAGTGTAAGACGTGAAACAATGGAGTCTTGTTCCTGAGTCAGCATGAAACATGGGTGAAAAATTAAACTGAAGTCCAGCAAGAGGGCCAAATTCTGTACAGTCTTTCTCTCTCTCTCTCTCTCTCTCTCTCTCTCTGTGTGTGTGTGTGTGTGTATCCATGTTCTTGAACATTTTTGATTGCTTCCTGCATAACAAGATCAAAGCAGTGGTCATCTGGTGAAGGGACGTTTGAGAAGGTGGATACAGATGAGATACATTCCTTATCGTCGTCCTGGGACGTGTCCTTCTGTGTGAGATGAAGCGTTTTCCAGAGTAAACATGTAGAAATCAAAATGGCTTCCAGACTGAACGTGTCGCTAATTTAATTAGCCACAATCGGAACTGGATAGTGAAGTATCTTTTCCTCTGAGAACGTCATCGGGCGTGTGAGAGATGCAGAGTAAGAAGATCTCGAGGTCTTCGTGAAACTGTTAGAATCGCAGCGTTAAATCGCGCCCGAGACGTCAGGAATGCACAACACTCCGTGGGAGGTAAAGGCTCGGGCCTGGCGGGGAACACGCTAATGCCGTGTAGGTTTAAGGGGCACAAAGTGACCACAGGACGGAACAATAGATAAATTGTGCCACCACATCTGCTTTTGATCGATACGCCTGGGCCAGGATTAGAGAAAAGAAATCAGAACTCGGTTATGAAGAGCTGAAAGCCAATCCGCACGGAGGAGGGGGTTAAAGCCGACAGGGCCGTAACTCAATCACTCCAAATCACTCGGAATCACTGCGACTCACAAGGTAAATCCCGCGCAGAGCCGAGCCTCGTCCAAACCCGACACTGCTTCTCCAAAGGAGTCCAATTAATCAGCGGCACACGTTCCTAATACGCTTGAAGTGAAGAGGCCCGAAAAATACGCAATTATTGTAGGAATTCTGCCGTAATCTCCCGGGGGTTACGCACCTTTCTGTTCAAATACGCTGCACAAAGAAAGAGAAAAAAAAAAAAAAGAACGGTGGGAAGAGAGAAAGAAAAAAGTTGGGAGAGAGAAACAGAGAGAGAGAGAGGGTGAGGGGAGAGAGAGAAAGAGAGAATGAAACAATGTAAGAAAGCAAAGCTAATTCCAAAGGAGACTGTTTCAAAGGAAGAAAGAAAGAAAGGAGGGCAGAGAAAGAGAGAGAGTGAGACAACATAAAAAAGAAAGCCATGCTAAGTCAAAGGAGACCGGCTTAAAAGAAAGAGAGACAGAATGAAAGAAAATAAAAAAAAACAAAAGAAAGAAAGAGAAGGAGACAAAGAAAGAAAAAGAGAGAGAAATAAGGAGGAAGAGAGAAACAAAAGTAAGAAAGAAAGCCATGCTAAGCCAAAAGAGGCTGCTTTAAAAGAAAGACAAAAAGAAAGAAAGAGAAAAAGAAAAAGAAAGCAAGAACGAAAGAAAGTCATGCGAGTCCTGAGAGAGAGCGTTTGGGTTAAAGTGATTTGGTGTGTGTTACAGATCGGATCTTGGCGATGAGGTCGTTTTACTCGCCGTGAACATGAAAGTGCTTGGCTCTGTGTGTGTGTGTGTGTGTGTGTGTGTGTGTGTGTGTGTGTGTGTGTGTCCGAGTCTGTACACAGACAGAAAAAAAAAAGCTTTTTAAAAGCTCCGACTCGGTCTCCTGCACTGTGTGTGGACACGATTACACTGGAGCTCAGCTCTTACAGAGAACCGTTCCAGGGTTCGGGTCGAGCCATTCTTTACCATCCTGGAGATTAACAAAAGATGTAGGTGACCTTTGACCTATGATTTCATGAACTTTGGTTTTGTGAGTCAGTAGGAACAAGAAAGCGGGACTGTCTTCTCATTGGTAAAAACCCATTTCTACATTTAAAAAAAAAAAAAGCAGTCTGGTCCACAGAAATACGCTCTGGTTTTATTTGTTAGCAAAGTTTCACCCTGTGGTTCCAACATTTAAAAAAATTAAATAAAATTACAGTCTTTAAGGCTTGTTCGGTTGTTCCTCTGAGAGAACCCTTAAAAGCAGCTAAACTAATAAAGGAGATGTTTCTGCTTGCTTCTACAACAAAAAATGAACATCAGATAGTAACGTTTATAACTCATAATGCCCTAGTGTTGAGAACACAGAGAGTTCTTCATCTGGAGGAACCCGAAAACAATATGTTCCAGAAACGTTTCAGAAGAACCCTTCAAGAACTTCCTTTTTTTTTTTTCAGCGTGTACGTTTTAACTGGGCAAGTGTGCGATACAAACTTAACACCTAGAACCTGTCAGGAGTTTAACTTTTAGCTTCTTGGTACACACAGAAAAAAGAAAAAAAAGTTTAGAAGTTTGTTTAAAATTCAAACGAAGAGCGTTTAGTTAAATGTTCAACATCTGACAGCTTCGAGGTCTTGCACGTTTTGCTAAACTGCTAAGGAGGATAAGAATCTTCAAGTATGCAATTAAACCACAATGATTTTTTTTCTAAGTGTGTGTGTGTGTGTGTGTGTGTTGTAATGCACTCTCACCCAGTTAAATTATTGCTTGTTATTTTCTTTTTAATACCTAGAACCTGTGAGGAATTAGACATTTAACTCTTGGGACCAGAGAAAAGATGGTTAGATTCAGAGTTCCTGTCGTCTAGCTAATATCTAACGAGGTCCACAAACACAGCGGACCTGTTCTCGTAGCCGGGAGCGAAGCCGAGCCACTCGTCCTCTCAGTTTTCATAATTCCTGATAAAGCAGAAGAGGTTTTAAGCCTCGGCGAGATGCCGCTGATAAATTTTGCATTAAAATTCCTCGACTGCAGAAAGGGAACCTCAGAATGCAGGAATAATCCTGTGTGTAAACGGGCCGGAGGCTCTCGGGGGAGATGGATCCGTTTGCTGATGGGATGAACCTCAGAGACACACAGAGAGATTTTGCTTTCACACCGACGGGAACATCGACAATCAGGCCCTTGTTCAGGGGGGAGGGAAAGGAGAGGCGATGTTTCAGCTTACGGACAGCAGTCGAGATCACAGAGCGAGGATGTTTCTGAGGAACAGCTGAAAAGGCAACATCTTTCAGGCGGAAGAACAGGAAACACACTAATCCCAGGCGCAAGAGCACGAGACAGAAGCTTCAGCGTTTCTTGAAAAAAGTTAAAGGCATGCGTGATCTTGGGACCGCATTCACACGTTTTAAACTAAATTCAAAACGTGTTAAAGGAAAACTCCGCCCCCAAACCACATTAAATGTGTTTATATTAAAATATTTTGTTATGTTCAGCGATTCTTGTGCTAATTTGTTGCTTGACGTTGATGTTGTTGAGGGGGACGCACGCATTCCAGCGCAGTGACGATAGCGTCTAACAGATGTCAACTTTCTCAAACGTAAGCGGCATCAGGGTTATAGTGTTTAAAACGCAAGTGATACGGCAAGGATTCGCTGTTAAACAAGACAGCGAGATCGACTCGTAAAACCGTTTCCTCGGGCGTAGCGAAGAGACGTTGGTGCAAACGCTGAACTCTTAAGTTCCAGTTACGACTCGGCTCAGCTAATTAGAGATCTACGTGATGACGAGCATGATGGTTTTGACGGACATATTCGCATGAAATTTGAAGCTTTGGAAGAAGTTGATCTGTTTGAGCAGAAAAGGAAGCGATAGAGCTGAATAGACTAAGCCACTAAAGCGCTGCTGCATCGCTCTCTTTAGAGATGATACAAGGGCTTATGCTGCATTCGACTCAAACTCGTCGCTCAGATTTCCCAAAAACCAAAGAAACGACCCCTGGTGATTCCTACACAAAAACCCGTGATGGTCTTCTAAACTCCGAGTTCAGCAAGTGACATCAAATCAACATGGCCGCTCAGAGTATCAGCAGTAAACACATTATTATACGGTGTACACGTATTAGCTTTACACGCAGATGTCTTCACTTATTAAATCGATAACACTGACTCTACAGTTCACTGTATACATCACGCATCACAGTGAGCTAGCTAGCTCGTTGCTAACAAAAGACCAACGTTTTTTTTCCCCCTCCACTTTGTAGTCCGAATGCAGAGGTCAAAAAATGACGTAATCCTGAGCTCAGACCTCCAACTTTCGAAAGATTTTATTATAAAATAAATCCCGGATCATGTGTTAATGATAAAGTAAGAACATGCAAGTCATTGAGGATGAACTTTCCCTTTAAATCTGTACATTTTCAAAGCTGTGGAAAGTGTTTCGACAGCAAAGCGGAGAGAAGAATTCAATTCCTAAATTCATTACTCATCGTGTTTAAACGTGAACACGTGTTGAACACGTTGCCCAGAACCGGGACTCATCTGATTGTTGTGATTGTAAGAAATAATGAAGACGAAACACGGATTCGAGATCACACAAATAAAAATAATTGATTGCACTGGAGGGAAAAAAAGGACACAAATTCTGCGGTCGGATGGAAAACACATTTACAGACAAGAATCTGGACCGTCTGTGCAGAAACGCACTCTTGAGAGAAAGCTAGCGAATGAGGAATTGTTTTCTGGGACGATTATTTTTATTTATTTATTTTTAAATTTAATATGTCCCAAGAGAACACACATTTATCATGGTGATGTGTATAACAATAGGGTTCCAATAAACATCTCAGGAAAGTTTACACCAAATGAACTGATGTGTGTGGAATTGTTTAGTTATTCAGCTGAAGCTCTTAGAAAACTGTAAACCATCTACCTCGGGAAAAACTGAGAAACACACAAGAACTCACGGGTTTTTCTACGCATTGTCGTGGCACAAAGGCGTTCCTTCACAATTAAGTTAATAAACTCTTCTCTGATTGATTTGTGGCTGCAATTACCGCAGCACGGCCTCGTTACTGCTCATCTACGACTTTGCTCCCTAACCTCGCTGCCTTTCTCACAAGCAACAATGCTATAAAGGTCAGAGGTCATCGCCCCCTGAAGCCGATCCCGGGTCCAAGGGTAAAGGAAAATGGGAGACTGATTGCTTCTTAGCGACATCTTAAAGATCTAACCCTGAAAACAATATTCCGTGATGGATCTGTTCTCTTTCAGAGTCACGCTGCAAATCATCGACATGCTACAGCGAGCCGTGCCCGCTGTTTGAAAAGCAAAAGAACAAAAAAAAAAAACTAAACAAGCCTCCAGAGTAAAAGGATTAATGATTAACTTTGTTTAACCCAGTGTATGAATAGAGAGGACTGTGGTAGGAAGTGGTGGACTAAAGTAGGATTTATGCCAATGTTTTTTTTTTTTTTTTTTTTTAAATAGAAGAACAAATAAAGCATTCAGAACGTAAAAAGGGAAAAGAAAAAACAAAACAAAAAAACACCACGACACGAACAACTGAATGAGTATCAACGCTCCATATATTACTTTTAAGCAAACAATTTCACTTAACCTCAAGAGACGTCGTGTCCTCGTAAGAAGACGCCGGAATTTGTTTTTCAGCATTACCCGCTGCCCTCGTAGGAAACCTTCGTTCTTTAAGAAACTAGTTTGATCCATCAGGTGCACTGCTTTCAGGATGTGACATCACGGTGCAGTCTGGAAACGCTGGACGGTATCTAGTGCACGAGTTCAGTCCCATGATTCACTCGGATAGTTAATGTATATAAACTATGTACCTGAGCTGCTATGAAACGACGTCATGCACCGCGGTGTTTGATCTGATTTGTGCACAGCCTCAGCCCTGCTTGAGAAACGCCGCGAGTTAATAAGGCAACTTCCGTTCAGACCTTCTGAGACTCGCAAACTTTACAAACAAAAGGAGCTGATTAATTATTTCATGTGTCACTTTTTCAGTTTATAGTCCGTTCGGTTACTTTACCGGTCCTTAGGTTTAATATGTAAAGCATCACACATGACAGGCCACACGGTTACAGGAAAATAACCCAAGCTGGGGTGGTGCGACGCAGCCTGACACGAAGCAGAGTTACTGTGACCACCTCAAAGTCGATTATTTTTCCTATGACAGCATTTCCCCAAGGTGTTTTCATTCTGTTACGCCACAGGAATTTAATTTACTTTAACAGTTTAGTTACATTTAAATGTTGGAACGTCTACAAAACAAGTTAATTCCGGTTCTCACTTACGTTATAAACAACTATAAACAGTCGTTCCTTCACCAGCCTCTTTTTTTTTTCTCTCTCGTAGTTAATATGACCAAAAATAAATAAATAATTTTTTTTTTTTAAAAACGCAGCTTGTCATGTTACCAGGAAACCACAAAGCAGCGTAAACTCCTCTGTCCTGAAGATGTCAGAAAACTTGAAGAAGTTACAGCTTCACCTGTGACTGTTACAAAGCGCTGACACTGGAGACTCCTTCCATCAGTGTTAAAGAAATGTCTCCTTATTTATTTATTTTTACATTTTTATAATCCAATATAGAGCATCTGCCCTAAACGTCCCTGTGAATGAGCTGCAACTATAAAAATATACAGTATAAGGTGTAATATAAAAAAACTATACTAATGACGCACAGAGTTTCCGAAATTTCCGAAACATTTCCCGACTTTCCAGGCGACACTGAACGCTACTTTACTTCACATTTATCGTACGTCACACCACACAAAGTCTTTAAGATTCTCTTGCGATAGACTTACGATGCAATTACTGGACAAAGTTCTGCTATCGATGAATTTTTTTGACTTTCACGTTCAGAGATTTTTGGTCCAAAATTTCAGACACTTCTGTAATCTGTTTATCTTTGGTGAATACATTAGACTACAGATCCTGAGACTGTCGATTTTAACAAATAATTCTTCACAATTTGTGACAAAAACAGTACAGTGTAACTCTTAATTGTAAATTAAGACGAATTGGGATGTATTTCCCCTCGAACCCTGCACCTGAGGTTGCGAATGCTGACAACAGGATATTACAAGCAACTAACGGAAACATAAAGCAATGCCTGAAGTTGAGAGCGGAACAAATTCCACCAGAAAGTATTCGCAATTTGTTAATTTTATCCCAAAAATAAAGCACAAACCAACTATTTTGCTAATTATTACACATCTATTCTAATTAAACTAAGGCTTCAGATTTGCAAAAAAAAAGGTGACCGATCACTTCCTGCACAACACAAAGCCAAGACTGCCCTCTTGTGGACATTTTCTGACACTGCATCCACAATCTCTGAAAAAGAATTAGGTGTGGAAAAAGATGCTTCATTTAAACATTTTTATTTATTTTAGTCAAATATATATATTTGAATCCTTCTTTCCATGAGAAGGATTTTTGGGAGAAAGTGTTTACAGAAACCAATGCATCCAAGTCAAACTGCAAACAAATGAAACTTGTTTTTGACACGTAATGGAACATAGCATTTCAGCATCTGTGCCGTGTGGATGACCGTGACATGATTCAGGTGATTCGAAACCCACAGGTTATTTGACTAAATGAGTGTAACTGGACTGAACATGTCTGGGTTGTTATTTCTTTTTATAGGATGTACATGATTTAAAAAAAAAAAAAAAATCGTAAAAGTTCCTGAAGATGCTGGGAAGCTTCCAAAAAGCTTGTCTTGAAAGCATTCTTGCAGACAAACTTAGTTCTTGTGTTCCAAGAGTCAGGGTAAGGTTTTGCATAAAGGCACAAAAGCATTAGAGCCCTGGCTAGGGCATGTTTTTTTTTTTTTTTTTTTTTTTTTTTTTTTTTTTTTTTTTTTTTTTTTTGGCAAGACATTGGTCCCTGTAGGCAGTCCCCTTTCTTAGTCCACATCACACACAAGATAAAAATAAGACAACGAAACAAAATAAAACAATTAGATTATACTTAAAGTGTACAATTCTAATTAGATCTCTAATTTTAAAAAAAAACAAACAAACAAAAAAAAAAAACTACTGAAACCTACGCTCAGATCTGATCAGCTGTAACCAGGGATACAGTGAGTAACACACTGAGGACTTCAGCAGTATACGACACCCTAATTAATGGAAAGCTAGTTTTAGGGGGCAGTTGAGGGTTGACAGGTTGACGGTTACTGCTCTATAGAGGATACAGCTCGAGTAAAGACCGCTGTTGGTTGAACTCAACGAGACTCTTCTTTCCCTGTCTGAACAAGTCCTCTTTTCTGAAACAGGGCAAGACCACGAGGAGCCTGATAAGTGTCTCAATGTTGGGGAAGGACTCGGAGTCTGTGGCACTGAGCGTGTCTAGGAGACCAGCGGGAAGAGGCTGTTGAGCCGTTTCAGCGTCCAACCACTTCTCCCGCCATTTTAGAAGCTCTGCCTGCAGAGAGCTCGAGTCTGGGAGATCGTCCTGGTACACCCTGAAAAGGTCAGAGTCCGTGCAGCATCCTTCCGTCTTGGATATGACATAAGGCACAACCTGCATGCAGCGCACGGCCAACAGAGCGTGGTCCGAGAAAAGCTCGGTGATCTCGCAAATGGAGTGATCTATCGCTCCTTTGCTGACGATGTCTCTACAGTAAATGATCAAGCACTCTTGCGAAGTGTGGTCGACGCTGATCTGTAACTTGGAGGCGAACACCACTGCTTCTTGGTACCAGCTTTGAAGGTGGGTGTCAATGTTGGTTTTCATATCACTCAGTGAAGAAAGTACTTCGGACAGACTGTTCACAGCTTGATACACATCCAGAGGTTGGCTCTGGAGATTCTGGCTTAAACTTTTTGTCGGACCCAGGACGTTTTTCATGATCACGAGCGTCAAGATGAACTCAAAGTTCTGCAGGATGATGAGGAAGTCACCAGCCTGTGTTCTTTCTGCCTGGATGTCATGGTTTTCCTTTATGTCGTTCAAACTGAGCATGATGGCTTCCAGAACTTCTACGGTAAGATCCAGAGTGTCATGGCTCCTCTCCCATTGGCTTCTGCTAAGCCTATCAGTCAGGTCACTGTGCTTCACCGCATCGTGTTGGAACAAGGACGCGACCATTCTGTATAATACAGCCCGTTTCTTTTCATCCTCCGTCACCCACTGCAGCATCCTCTCCACCCACGTGTAGCTGTCCGCTATCTCAGAGATAATACACGATTTGGCCAGCCATGTGTTCAGGGACACGGAGGAGCTGAAAGTGCGTACAGCTTGCGGGTACCTCTGAGACAACAACGATGCCGCTGCTCTCACTTGTACACCTGCAGCACCTACCGTCAGCAGGCTTTGCCCCCGACAGAAGGCCAGGTTCAAACCCCACTTCTCGGACAGAGCTGCTGTCATAGAATCCACAAACACGGCGATGTCTTGGTCAAGCGGGACGTAAGCCAATACATCCTCGCATGGCGTCTTGCGTTTCTCCAGGTAACAGATCCCTACGGGGATATACGTATGTCCTTCTATCTCTATTTGCTGTTCGCATATAATAGAAAAGAACTTTGCATTTTGAATTTCGCTGAAAAATGCCTCTTGAGCAGGAGCGCTGTAGAACGACAAGACACCCTTGTGGGGTTCAGTGACATCTTCGCCCGCTGCTTGTGCTACTGCTTTGGAGGGATCCATGCCATACTGAGCTATTGCATAGGATTGATCGAGATCGTCTTGAACAGTCATATTCGTGACTTCGGCTGCTGTAGAGTTGTTTGCATCACTTGTTGCATCCTTTGTCGCTGTGGTAGTCTGGACATCACCGACTTTATTGGCAGGTACGGCCTTACCTACGCCATCAGAAGCAGGTATCTTGGACTCGCAAGTCCCGTTCTGAGCAGGTGTCACGACCTGATCGCTAACATCTTGAACATCAGCCTTTAGGTCAATATCTCGAGTTTCCGCTTTGAGGTCTTCGGTGGGATCCATGGGGACATCATGGATTTCTGCCATGGTGACGTCCCGGGCAACTCCTTTGGATTTATCTTGGCTCTCCGTCAGAACATCCTGGACTGTTTCTGAAGGTTCTGTGGTCATTTTTTCTGATGCTGCATCAAGCTCCATAGGGACGTGCTCAGCTATCGACTCTGTAGGAACAATACCTTTGGCTGTTACTGTGGGTGGTAAGGCAACGCTCTGCTCTGCTTCAGCTGTGTCCATGGCGACATCCTCGGCTGCTGGCACGCTCTGTGCCGTGACTTCTTGCTCAGCTGTAACAGACTCCCCACACTGCACTGTTGCTGTGGGATTCGTGGCATCTGGGGATATTGGCTCTTTGGAGACACTCTGGTCTTCCAAGGTGACATCATGTCCTGTTGTTACAGGTTGTGTGGTGACATCTTGTACTTCTACTCTGGAAAGATTCTGGGCTTCTGATGCAGTCACAGAGGTGACACCCTGAGCTATGTTGGTCTCACTGCTTGTATCCTGAGGTAACGTTGCAGGTTTCACGGTCACTCTAAGGGCTGTTGTGGATTCGTTACTGGGGGTGACACCTTGAGCTTTTTGGGGTTCCATTGTTGAGTCTCCGGATGCTGTTCCATGACCTGTGGCTTCATTTTGGGGTGTTGCTAAGGGCTTGGTGGTGGCATACTGTGCTTTTGGAATATCCTCAACTGCTGCATCGGGCTTCATGGTCATGCTTTGGGGTGATGTTACAGGCTCTGTGGTGACACCCTGAGCACTCTGGACTCCCACACCAGGCTCTTTGGTGATTCCCTGGGCATCATGCTTTGTAGTGACATCATCTCCAGTTGCAACAAGCTCCTTAGTGATCTCCTGTGGTACTGCGACTGGGTTTGTACTGATACCATGGATTGCTGGTGACGGCTCCTTGGCAGCGACACCCTGGGGTTCAGCATCTGTGGTGGTACTCTTGGTGACATCCTCTGCATCTGCAACAGGCTCTGTGATGCCACTATCAGCTGCCACTTCTGACACACCTGTGACACCCTGCTCTGCTGCTTCGTGTTCCACAGTAGTGTCTTTGTCTCCTCTTATAGGCTCTGCAGTGACATCCTCTGCCACTACCATATACTCTTTTGGGACATCCTTGGATGCTGTAACAGGCTCTGTGGTCGCAACCTGAGCTGCCACTTCGGTTACAGGTTCCATGTTGACACTTTGCTCAGTAACAACATCCTGGGCTACCACTTCGGGTACAGGTTCTGTATGCTCCATGGAGACATCCACAGCTGCTGTACCTGACTCTGGAATGACATCCTGTGCTGAGGTTACAGGTTCTATAGCGACTCCTGGCTTTGCGGCAGCATCCTGAGCCACTGCCGTGACTTCCATGGCGGCATCCTCGGCTGCTGTGATTGGTTCTGCGGCGAGTGGCTCTGCCACTTCTGATTCTGCGATGACGTCCTCGGCTGCCAATTTTGTAACCGGTTCTTCAAGCGCCACGGTGACATCCTTGGATGCTGTTACAGGCTCAGTGGTGATACTTTGGGCTGCCACTTCTGTTACAAGCTCCGCATTTCCATTTTGTAGCTCTGCGCTTATACCTTGGGCTGTTGCCTTGTGCTCTTTGGGAACATCCTGTTCTCCTGGTGCATTTTCAGACACACTCACTGTGGATGAACTAATTTCAGCGTCATTTGGATGTGTAGCTGCCGACTGAACATCTGTACTGATTGGAGATGATTCTTGTATCTCAGCTTGTCCATTGGACGCATTTATTTCCATGGCACTATCCTTTGGAGTTGTAGTGGTACCATCTAGTGTAGAAGTGCTTATCTCTGGAAACAGAAGAAAAAAGTACAATAGTGACCAGAAAAACAAAGATGAACCAAATTTTTCTTTAGGATGAAGATTCCAAGAGCATGATTACGTTTCACACCTCCAGTGTCACACTGAGCTGTAGTTGTGGGCTGGTCTTGTGCGATGATTGGAACTGTGCCATTTATGATCTCTGAAACCACAGAGCTGGTAGTATTGACCTTTTCCTCCGAAGGAACCTCATCCATCTCTGAAGGAAAAAAAAGACAATAACATTATCCTTACACTTTACCACACTTTAATGTGTCCAAAAGAAAAACTACTCACCGCTATCCTTTTTCATTACACAGAGAGTCTCCTTCACCTAAAAAAAATGTCAAACACCAGATACAGCTTTAATACAACAATCACCTGACAAACCCAATTAAATCTCTGAACTTTTATTACTATGTATATATACACACCGGAGAAAGGAAGCCATGGCTCTTTGCATCAACTTCCATACATTTGTCGATCACCTGCTCCAAAGTCCGCAGCATGGGTCGATGCATAAGAAGCATTACCGTGTTGGTCTTACTGGTGCTGCCGTAGTCATTCCCGATCAAGCTCCTCAACGAGTTAAGAGTGGTCTTCATCAGATCACACTCCATGCTAATGCTAGGTAGCACAGCAACAAGCCTCAGAAGAGTCGTCACGTTAGGGTGACCCTTAGCTTCATGGTGGTGCAGAGTCTCCGAGATTGAGGTGGGCAGCGAGCTGTCTTGATACTTCTCTCGCCAAACATTGGCCCAAGCATTTATCTCTTCCTCTGCCACGTCTGGTTCAGGTAGATCACTTTGGTAGATAATGTAGAGCTTATCTGGTGCCTCTGGGAGAATAGGCAGAGGATTGCACGTGGGAAGCAGAGAAAGGACCCTGAGGGCTTTCAAGTGACCCTCCGAAAAGTTAAACTTCATTTCCTCAATCAGACCACTCAAGACAGGTATGCTAACTGTCTCTCTGTAGCCCACCTCCGGAGAGTCGTAGCTGCCGACCGTGTCTGGATACGAGAGAGCTCCGGCAACTTTGGCAGCGAGCTGGGTTGCCTCCTCGAACCAGGTATTGTGCACTACACTGATGTTCTCTAACATCTTAACAAGGGACTCTATTATAACAGGGACCTTCTCCAGCTCGCAGATGATATCAGCCGGATTTCCGCAGCGGAATACCGTGCTGCAGTTCCTCAGGGGAGCGCAGGCATTCTTCAGGATTACAAGGGAAATGACAAAATCTGATTCCCTAATGGCTGTGGAGAGCATCAGCGCGTGTATCGACATGCTATTACTCCAGGACCCGTCGGCATTGTTGCTAACAGAGTCCAGGCAACTCAGGACGCCCTCCAGCATGTCGACCAAAATGTCAAAGAAATCCTCCGTCTTTTTCCACTTCGACAAACACGTTTCTGGGACCTCCGCGAGGGCTTCCCGAGGAGTGTTCAAGAGACCTTCCCTTGTCTGAGAAAGCTCAACGTGCAGTCTTGGTGACTGATCGAAGAAAAGTAACAGGTCCTCGACTACGCCGAGCACCTTTGCGATGGGGTCGTTATGAAGGCTTACTGCCAGCCAATAAGCAAGTCCACAGGATTCACTGGGTGTGTTCACAGCAAGAGGAAAGCTCTCCAAGAATCCTAAAGACAGCTTTCTCAGACCTTGACCCCCAGCACCCATGCACATAAAGGACTGGCCACGACAGCATCCCATCTGGAGTCCCCACTCCTCTGAGAGGATGCTTGAGAGAGTCTTAGCTTGGGTATCTGCATCAGAACTTGAGTCCAAGGGCAGAAACCCTAAAAGCTCCACTTTCGGGGTGAAACTGTCCACATACCGGACAAACACAGGAACGTACTTCTCGTCACCCACAGACACCACCTTGTCGGCGATAATGGAAAAAAACGGGGATTCCTGAACTTCTGAAAGGATCGTTCCTCTCATCGACTTCACAATACTCTCCAGCACATCCACATCTGATAAATGCTTCGCGTTCTCCTGGTCCCACTGACACATACCAAGCTCTCGCATGACAAGGTCTTGCTCTTCCGTGGGGAGATCCAGGAACAGGCGTTTTTTCCGGGCCAGTCTGGCCGCCACCGTGAAGACCCTCTGAAGACTGTCTGCAGGCTGGTCAGAGTGACCGTTCTCATCCAAAGGCTTCGCTTGCTGTCCCTCCATAACCACTGCAGGCGCAACTTCAGGAACCTGCTGGGTCTCAATTTTGTTGGATCCAGCCGTGCAGGTACCTTCAAAAAAAAATATAAACATTAATGTTACCGGAAAAAATCAAAACCGAATAACACAAATTATCTTCAGGGAAAGAAAACATACCCTCTGCCTTTAACTCATTGAAGTCTGGGAGTTTTTTAGTAGATCTTTCCTGCTGAACCTCCATCTCCTCATCGTTGTGGTTGTCTGTTGTAAAGACAGGAGAAGTGGTGCTTAGAATGATTTATAAACATGGTCATGCATAAAAAAATAAGTTATACGATATATATATATATAAGATATACCTTCTGCTCTTATCTCAGAATTCCTCAGAGTTTTTGCTTCTTTGTCCTGAGTGGAATAAGTAGTCATCAGTAGTCTTTAAGTACATTAATGTTATTTAAATTTAGAATAAAAATTTTTTTAAAAAGGAACCTTACCAGGCAGATGCCTTCCAGTGTCTTTGGAGTGACTTTCAAACACTGCGTCACCATCCTGTCCAGATCTCTGTTAAAGTTTGTGCCCACCTGGAGCATGGCCAAACACGGAGTCCTGTCCTTGGCGTACGTGCTCCTCAGGTAGTCCTGAAACATTTTATGGCGCTTTACCTCCCCGCAATGCTCCAGCGTGGTACTCGGTAACACTGACATGATCTTCAGCAACGTGTTAATGTTGGCGAAATACTGCATGAGTGGCAGGCGGAGAGTCTGAAAAATAGTATCCGGTATCGTCGGGGAAACCACTTTGGTTTTCCATTTCACCTTCCAGCAAGAAAGTTCTGTGAAGAAGTTGTCGGGATCCGGAAGGTCACTGACGTACAACGGAGGCTTCGACTTCAGGCTTTCGAAAATGTAGCTCATGGTTACAGAGCACGGGACCAGAGATAAGAAGTTGAGAGCCTCTTTGTGGTCATCGGAGAAATGGTCCTTGACAGAGTTGATTATGTGGTCGACTAAAGGGACGCTGACCGCGTCTTTATAGTATCCGCCCGGTTTTAGGAGGTTGTCCCTGGGACATGGTACGCTCTCAGGCACTTTAACCTGCACGCCTAAGCTTTGAGCAAAGACACACGCTTCGTCAAACCAGTTTTGGTGGAACACTTTTATGTTGGTCTTGAGTCTGTTGAGCGTGGCTACAATGCCGCTGATCTGGCAGAGCTGTGAGGCGGCGCTGAAATGGTCTTTCTGCAGAGCCGCGCTCAGTTCTCTGGTGAAAGACGAGATGTTCTTTAGAGCCACTATCGCCACGATGAAGTCAAAGTCTCGGATCAGTTGCAGGAGTTTCTTCGCCTGGTTGATCACGGCTAAACTCCACATCGGTGGACTGCTGTTATGGAACCTCTCCAGACAATCGACTAGAGGTTCCAGTATCTGAGAGAAGACATCATAGGAGTCGTGCTTCTCCTGCCAAGAGGAACAGAAGTTCCCTTGAAACTCGTGGATCTTCTCGTAGCTCTCGCGCAGACCAACAGCTATGACTTGGTCCAGCTGTTTTTCGATTTCGGGCGAGCTGCTGAAAAACAACACGATCTTCTCGAGTATATCTAGAGCTCTGCTGATGGAGGGCACCGGAACCGACCTCGACCACCACGTGTTAAAAGAGTAACAGGAACAGTGAGTGCAAATTGCCAGTGGGTACTTCTCCTGAACTTTGCATGCAAAGGCCTTGAGCTTGTACGAGATTTCCCCAGAACCCAAGTAAGCCTGGCCTCTGCAGTATTTGAAATCGAGACGCCATTCTTTGGTGACGATGTCAAAAAGGCGCTCGCACATCGCCTCGGTATCGAGGTTCGCTTCCACGAACCCCATCAGTTCCAAACGCATGACATCGAAACTGTCCACGAACCTGAGAAACAGCGGGAGGAAGTCCGTGTCGCCAAACTTCACCGCTCGATCAATGAACAGGGAGAAGAAAGAATTTCCCGCTTCGGAAAGAATCCCGTCTCGCACGACCTCCTCGCATACTTTCAAAACTTCGTTCATTTCAGATTTGGTCACGTATTCGACCTCGCCCTCTGGGCCTCCCTGAAACTGTCTGCTTTGGCTGTTGCACGCTGCAGTGAGCGACGCTTTCAGCGCCGATTTTAACGCCTCTTTATCGGTCCCCGAACACTCTGCTGGTTTTGGCCTCTCCAACTCCATGTCCAAAATAATTTCCCTCGGTTCCTCCATATCTTCCTTTGAGGCATCGTTCGTGTTATTTTCTGTTGCTGGAAAACATGCAAATAAGATATAATGTTGGATCAAGTATAATCACGTACAATTATCAAAATGAATTAACCATTTTGAAACGAGAAATGAGAACAGATGTTGGGTATCAGGTGGTGTGTTTTACCTGAAGTTTGAACCTCCATTACATCATCCTGAAAACACAAAAAAATAAACATGTATTACAATTGGTGTACTGTGAACTGACAGTGTCAAATTTATTCACACCCTCAAAGAATATCTAACAGATTAAATGAATGTGTAACTTTTTTCCACAAAAACTATCAAGTAGTTTTTGAACTTTTCTTGTTTCCCGAGATATATGAGGTTTGTTCATCCATCACATACTGGACATAAGTCAGATAATGATTTTAAAAAAAATATAACTGACTTAACACTGCATGATTAAGCACGATCAGGGTCATCATAAGAAGTCTGAAAAGCTTCGTAAGCGTTCCAATAATTTTGAAACCAGGATTTCACAGAGAGAACAATTTCTATTTATGAACATAACTCTGAAAGAAAAAAAAAATTTATAATGGCACTTTATAATAGCAAGTGCTGGTCATTTTCATGGTGGGTGCCAATAATTTTGAAGTTGACTATATAAAGAACCTCCATTCACTGTTAGTATTATAACAAATGATATACATCACACCGTGAACTGTTTACCTTACAAAGCAGCTGCAGAATGTCCGGATGGCTTTCCACGTACGACTGCACCATGTCGTCGATGTTGAAGTGCACGTCCTGATTGACGTAAACGAACGCCAAGTTGCACATTCTTTTCTCTGCCGGCATCACCTTCATGTAGGAGCGATACCTGTCCAGTACCATGTCGTACTGCACGTATACGTCTGCGTCGGCGTTGATGCAAGGGATCGAACCCAGAACTCTGAGCAGGCTCTGCACGTTGGGATAGAATCCGATATCGGGGATCTTTAAGGTGGCGAAGACGCCGGTGGGCAGGATCCTGCGCTTGCTCGCGTGCCTCCACTTGACTTCCCAGCAGCCGAGCTCATCGTAGAAGGAGTCCGGGCGGGCCAGGTTGTTCAGGTTCGCGTCGGCGACCTTGTCTTTGCGGATGCTGAAATTGTGGTCGGCCATGTACGACGGCACTAAAGACAGCCATCTCAGGATTCGGACCATCTCGATACCGAGGACTCTCTTCACCTCGTCGATGAGGTACTGCAGAACCATTTTGCTTAGTGTTTCCCTGTAATAGTCCTCCGGCGAGGGCGGCGTTTTGGTGTCGGAGTCGCCGTTCGCGGCCGTGTCCGCCGGCAGAGTGACCGACACGCCCAGCTTTTTGGCCCTGCCCACGGCGTCGGAGAACCACTTCCTGTGGAATATCGGGATTTCCTGCAGGTGTTTGTTGAGCAGCTTTAAGGCATTGGAAATAGTGTATTGCAAGGTGCTGCTGATGCTGATGATCCCCCTCAGGCTTGGGTTCAGGATGCTCACGCAGCAAAGAGTGTTCTTCAGGATCACCAGGGTGATGATGAAGTTGAAGTTCTTGAGCTTCTCCTTGAGCTTGAGCAGCTGTTCCACGACGGTCGCGTCCACCTCCGACAGCGCGCTGGTGCACATCTCTCCGATGCTGTTCAGCAGAGGCTCCAGGATGTCCAGCATCGTCTGGAAGGCATCCGTGCCATATTCCCAATTATTCTGGCAAGACTCCTTGACGCGATCCACCTCGCCTTTGATGTGACTGTACGCCGCCGTAATCTTAGTGAGCAGTTTTTTCATAAGCGTCTCGGATTGCTTCAGGACGGCGGCCACCTCCTCTACGGTGTCGACTACATCCTGTACGGAAAGGACGGGCAAGGAGCGGATCAGCCACATGTTGAAAGCGTAAGGGTCGCTGGGAGCGAGGACAACCTGCGGGAAATCACGGAGCATCCGACAGGAGAACTCTTTCAGCTTCTGACACAAGCTGCCCGTCGTCAGGTAAGTGAACCCTCGACAGTGCTCCATTCGGAGTCCCCACTTGTTGCGGATCTCGGACACGAGCATGAGGTACAGGCTGTCCGAATCCACGTCGCAGGGCAGGAACCCCAGCAGGTGCTTCTGGGGAAACCCGTCGTTGCTGACGGAGCGGATGAACACGGGGATCTGATCCTTCCCTTCGATGTTGGTCTTGTCCTGGAGAAGAATGGAGAAAAAGCGAGCCATGCGCAAAGTGTTACGGATCTCCTCGCGCATCACGTCCTCGCCGAGTCTCAGCACATCTTTCGGGTCGATCTTTTCCGCACAGACAGGGTTGACCGCGAGCGGCCCGACGGCTCCGCCCCCCATCGGCTTCGTAGCGCTGGCGGCGACATTGTTGACGATGCTGAAGCCAGTGAATGCTAACGTCTCCTTAAAGTGGATCTTCAGGATTTCCTTGGCTTTGGACGTAGCAGGATCCTCCTTCTCTGGTTTGACTGGCGTAGGTTCCTGTTGTACAGCGTCTTCTGTCGAGTCTTCCGTCACATTTTGTGCCACTGTCACCGGCGGGGGATCATCTATACGGGGAGGGGAAAAAAAAGAAAAAAAAAACATTTTGATATTAGATCTTTTGTAACAGGTAAAATGTGTCTAAAACATTTTACATCAGTAAAACTCAATCACTGACCTTTAACCTTTTTTGCTTCCACAGGATCAGCTGCAGTCTGAAAATACAATTAGGGAAAGAAAAGAAAGAAAGAAATCACTAAATGTTCTGCCTTCATCTTGGGTCATCATAAAACTTTATTGCTTCTTAACGTAATAAATAAACGTTCTTTGAAAAGATGGCCGAGGACGTTTTTTTCCAGCTCACGTTCAAAACAAGACCCGGCCCAATCAAGCACCAACAGAAACTTACAAGAACACAATAACCAGTTCCTTTAAAAATGGCAGCTGCGTGTGTGTGTGTGTGTGTGTGTGTGTGTGTGTGTGTGTGTGTGTGTGTGCCATGTCCAAAGTAGTAAGCCTAGCCAATCAGCATCAAGCACCGTTGTAAGTCCCGCCCCCACATTACCATAAGGCGCCATTGGTGACAGGTTGCCCTGATACCAAAACCCATACAGAACCTTTCACACTGGATTGGTGTCTAATGGTACAAGCAGACTGGCAGAAAGTTTTGGTACCTTCTGGTATGCAATATTTAAAAAAAATAACTTTAATAACATCGTAACGTTAATAACAACCTGTTGCCACTTTAGACGACTCGACATGTCAGAAAAATTGCGGATTAACGTAAGCAATAAATAGCTCCAATGTTCACGCTCGCCTAGCTAGCTAGTTCATTCGCTCGTTTAAGCCGCAGCTGCTAACGAACGCAGCATCGATAAACTAGTTATAATGTTTTAATATACGTTTAAAAGTTATTTCACTTATGTGGAGGAGAAACAGATGCGGAAACAATCGGGGTCTGTAGCAGGAGCGGGTCCGATACACAGCATTTGTTAATAATGAAAACTAAAAGAGGTTTGATCTGATGATTCAAATCGACGGATTTGGAGTTCACTGGGAAACGCCTACAGGATTATTTTGTATCCGTCAGAACCTTTTCTCATTTAACGCAACTCCTGTGGAGCGAAATGGTTTAACAGGTATTAAATCCCGAATTAAGCAATAAATGTAGAAAACAGGTTCTCTTAAAAAACATACAGCTTGTATCTTTCTCTTCCGGTTGCTGTTCTGTGCATTGCCCTTCTTGGTCGTGAAGTCAAATATGGTCGGGACGGCGCCGTCCTTCAAGACCGTCCGAAGTTCACTCTGAAACGCAAACGGAATTTTTTTTTTTTTTTAAATCTACAATGACAGATCCTTTGTTTGTAATGTTCAGAGCTGCAAAAGCCAAAATGTCAAACCTTGGAAAAGACAGAAGAACGTGTACACTTACTTCCTTCTGTATCAGAGACGCGTCGAAGTGCCTTGAGCACAGTTTAAAGTTTCTGTGTAAGTACTCGGGCGTTTTAGTCTGCAGGTCCGGTCTGCGACAGTTCCCCACCCACTGTTTACATCTGAGGACAGAGTGGGGGAAAAAAAACATTATTTACTTCAATATCAGTGGAAAACAAATAATCTCTGGTAGCTCGCTCGCTCGTTCATTCATTAAAAGGCATGGAATCTGAGAGGGAACGGACCTGACCATTCAGAACCCCAGCACGGGGGGAGATCTTCAAAATTCCTGGTGTTGGTTGTTTATTTATTTTGATATCTAGAACCGTATGTTTCGCTGTAATTCAGCCAGACATAACCGTAATAACGGTGGCAGGATCCAAAGATTAATGGTTCAACTTTCAATCCATGAAAGTTATCGGACTTTCCCCTTGAACTCCACCCGAGAAAAGATTCAGATGGTTCGGTCCGATCCTGTATAGACTGAGCCTAGTTTAATCATCGTTTATGGCGGTTAATGCACAACGATCGTGGTTAAGACACAATAAAGACGCCTTTTTTTTAGAAATATTTCCAAAAACAAGACATAACGTCTTAAGATTCTTCCCGAATAAATGACAGAGTAGTTGAAGCTAATGTTGTTGAGTTGTTTACATTAAGAGGGTTGTTTACTAGCAACACAAACGAGGAACAAAATTATAATAAAAGGTCATTAATAATTCCTGCGAATTTCTTCATGACGTTTTTGTCGATGCAACGTCGCCTGAATACGGTTCAGATTAATTTACAAATTTACGATCTCAGCGTAAAAAAAACAAAACATAATTAAATACTGAACATGTACGAATATTTATCGTAGAACTCTAAGAGCTACGCAAGAGCCAATAGAAAAGTCCTGATCTTAAAAAAAATATTCTGACGAAATGTCGCGAGAGACGCGGTTCGATTCCGTACGTTGGTGTATTTCCTTTTGAAACAGGAAGTCAGAGCGACAGCACGCCGAGGCGCTCGACTGATGTTGACACACAACAGCCAATAGCGTTCGAGATACGTCGTGTCACACCCCCAATCAGTCTGAGGGAGAATGAGCGACAATTCTCAGACATCACGATCTCCAAATCACGCAAACTCCGCCCACTTCCACATGAATAAACTCCAACCATTTATTCTCCACCGAGCGATACGTGGAAAAGGGAATAGCGTGCGGGAAAAAATACGCAAACGAAACCACGTTGCAAGACACGCCCCCCCCCCCCGATCCCACCAACCACCCCTCACCCCCACCCTCACGGGGGGCGGGGCATATTCCTTGTAAAAAGCATTTAATTGGATGAACACAAGACTAGTACAGGATGAGTCATCAAAAATGTTAAAGTAACGAATTCTAAAATTAAAAAATCTCCAAAGCTAATTTTTTGTACATATTTTATCGTATATCATCATCATATTTTTCTTTATTTTTTTTTTTTTTTAAATCTGTAAAACACTAATTTTTATTTTTTTGTTTACAGTTTAGGAAAAGGAAGGCTGCCTGCCATTCTGAGGCGGGCCTGAAGAGGGCGCTCGAGGACACGAACCGCTCTCGTGCAGTCGCCGTTTAAAAAAAAAAAAAAAAAAAAAAAAAAAAAAAAAAAAAAAAAAAAAAAAAAAAAAAAAAAAAAAAAAAAAAAAAAAAAAAAAAAAAAAAAAAAAAAAAAAAAAAAAAAAAAAAAAAAAAAAAAAGAAAAGTGGAAAAAAAAATCGACTCAAACACAAAAGAAAGAAAGAGTGTTGATGATGCAGGAAATAAATAAACTGTTCCTAAGATAAACGTTAACCAAATTTAACGTGTGTTTTGAACATTTCTCCCAGAGCTGAGCCGAAGAGATGGATTAGCGAGCTAGCTTACATTCATTGAATCGAAGGGGAGGAATTAGCGAGCTAAGTGGCTAACTCGCTAGCACGGGATGCTAACTGCGGTTGTTTGCGGATAGGAGGATAGAAACAGCGCGTTGTGGAGATGTGGAAAGGGATAAAGGGATAAAGAGAGAGAGAGAGAGAGAGAGAGAGAGAGAGAGAGAGAGACGCGCTCACCGCTCGGGGTCCAGAGGAAACCTGAAGAAGGAGACGTTGCGCTGATCGGAGCTCTGCTTACAGTCGGCTGCGGCGCAGCAGTCGGGCATTTTGGACTGAAACTGCGCTGCTGTGGAGTCAGAAGAGCGACCTGTGCATGGCCCAGAAACCGATCCGACTCTCGCGCTGGGTGAACCATCTAACGGTGACGCCGAGGAGCGCGCGCGCGGCTTGATCGCAGCGTTTAAAGCCAAAGCATCGTTTCCTTGTTGTGGTGTGTGTGTGTGAGTGAGAGAGAGAGTGTGTGTATATATGTGTGTGTGTGTGTGTGTGTGAGATTTCACGGCGAGATTGTAGCAGGGCTTGCTGCGATCCGAAACCGGAAGTGAACAGCGCGGAAGACCGGAAGTGAACTGCGCGCGCTCTGGGGCACGCGGCAGATCTTCAGTAAATATCAGAATTCAGCACCTGTCTTTCTGTCTGTCTTTGTTTGTTTGTTTGTTTGTTGTCACCTCTATGAAATATACACTGGAAAAAATCTAAATATATATATATTTTTAAATACCATTTCATCAGACTGATCTACGTGTGTTAATAATAATAATAATAATAATAATAATAATAATAATAATAGGGTTTTTTTTTTAGAAGGAATTGCACAGAAAGACAAATAAAGAAAGACAGAAATAAGGAAGGAAAGAAAGAAAGAAAGGGTAAGGCAGGTTAAGTGACAAGGAGAGAAGAAGAAAAGGAAAAAAGAGAAAGAACATAAAGACAACGGGAGTGAAGAGAGAAAAAGAGGATGAATAAGAGAAAAGCAGAAAAGAGGTGAGGGGGAAATGAAGGAATAAACAAGTGATTGAGAGAGAGGGAGAGAGAGAGAGAGAGAGATAAATGAAGAATGGTGATCTTTATAAAGCACGGTCCACAGACTCGTTTATTAGTTTGTGATGAAACACTTTTATAAAAATCAGAACAGAGGAAAAAAAAAATGACGATAAAAATCTAAAAGTTTCAGAAACTCGGCAGAAATTCAAGTGATTTAAAAAAAAATCTAAAGAATGAAAATGGAGCAGAAATAAAAACAAGAAATTCAGATATTAAACAGAATCCTACTACACACACTTTCTACACCACACACACCACACACACCACACACACACACACACCATACACACGCACCCACACACACACCACACACACACACACACACACACACCACACACACACACACCATACACACACCACACACACACACACACACACACACACACACACCATACATTCACACTCTCACTCACACACCATACACACACACCCAAAATGTGATGCCTAAAGTAAAATATTTGTTTACTAATCATATTTATTTATTTATTTATTATTTATGTTTATTGAGTAAGCAAAAATGCAGAAATGTTTTTTACAAGCTGCTGAAAACAGAAACACAACTTCATTATAACACACACGAGAGTCTGATTCACTTCCAGTGCACCTCGATATCTCACACACACACACACCATACACTCACACACACACCATACACTCACACACACACCATACACTCACACACACACACACACACACACACAGTCGCTCACACACTGCTGAATGTACAAAGAAAAAATAAGGAAAAGTAAAAGAGTGTGAGGGAGGGGAAGAAGGACGTGTGTGTGTCTGTACAGAAGCACTGCGACCGCCGTCACCTGGGTCAGTGTGGGCGGAGCTTCGTTTACATTTGATCAGCCAATCAGAAAACACGCTATCAGCAGAAGCTTTCAAAAGCAGGAGAAAATTACTGTGAAAGAAAGAAAGAAAGAAAGAAAGGAAGGAAGGAAGGAAGGAAGGAAGGAAGGAAGGTTGATTGCCACTAAGCGTTATGTCGAGCAGAAAACATTTAAAGCCGACGCCCAGTGGTGATGCGATGAGATCATGGTTGTGATTGGCTGATAAAATCTAATTTAAACTCCGCCCTTGTTCCCATAGCAACACCTGTCACTCTGCTAAATCACTGGCCAAACCAACAAGAGTTACACCGAGCGCTAATTCGTATTTCTGGCGCGTTTCGCGTCGATCACGCAGGTTCCTCCGTCGCCTCGTTGTCCGGAAACGTAGAGAGATACGCCTCCACCATCAGGTCCACGTCCACCCTCACCGCGCAGTTAATGCTGAACAGCGCCAGGCTCTTGTGTCTGTGCTCGGGGGGCGTGTCCCGCAGGTACGCCGTCAGACGCCTCCTCGCCTCGCCGCACTTCTCCTCCGTGAGCGACAGCACCGGGAGGCAGTGGAGGACCTTGAGGAGCGCGCACACGTTGGGGAAAAACTTGACGTCGGACAGCTGGAGCGTCTCGTAGATGGTGGAGGGCAGCGTGACGTTCTTGGTGCCGTGCTTCCACTTGATCTTCCAGCAGTTGAGCTCGGTGGGAAGCGTCTCCGGGTTGGGAAGGTCGTTCTTGTAGACGTCGGCGCCGTTCTCCTCCGTGTTGAACTTGAGCTGCGACATGATCGCCGGGACGAAGGACAGGGACCTGAGCGCGTTGAGGTGGTTCTCGGAGAAGAACTCGCTCAGCTCCTTGATGACCTGAGTGACAACCGGGAACGTCAGGTGGATCTTGTAGTAGGTCTCGGGTTGGATCTCGTCTCCGGCGTCGGGCCGCTGCTTCCTAAAGAACAGCCTGGGGATTTTGACGGGGATCTCCAAGGCGGCAGCGAGGTTGACGGCTTCCTCGAACCAGAACTCGTGATACACCTCCATGTTCTCGAGGACCTCGTTGAGCGAGTGCAGGACGGCCGTCAAGCTGTTGGCGGCGAAGAAGACCTCGCTGGTTTGCCCCTGCAGGTTCTTCCCGAACGCCCTGGAAAACGAGAGCGTGTTCTTCAAGACCACCAGCGTCATCACGAACTCGAAGTCCGCCAGCGCCTCGGAGACGACGAAGGCCTCGTGCGCGATCTCGTCGCTCCACTTCAGCTCCTCGTTGTCGTGGACGCTGTCCATGCAGAGGAGCAGAGACTCCAGGAGGTCGACGGCCACCTCGAAGGCGTCGTGCTGCTGCGTCCAGTCGGCGCGACACGCCTGCTTCAGGGCGCTCGCCTTCTCCTCGTTCCCCTGGTAATAAATCGAAATGGCGCTCTCCAGCTGATCCAGCAGAAGAGGAGACCTGCCGAAGAAGGCGTCGATCTTCTTCAGGGTCGACATGACGAGGTGCACGCTCGTGAAGTCCATGCTGTTGGCCAGGCTGATGTTCAGGGCGTGGCTGGAGCTGGGAGTGAGCACCGCTAACGGGTATCGCTCGCTCAGTTTCGCGGCGACGGCTTTCGCTTTGGACGCGTGGACGCCGGTGCTGAAGTACGCCTGCCCTCTGCAGTCCTCCATGCTCAGCCCGTTCTTCTCGGATATTTCGGCGCAGAGGTTTTCGACGATGCTTTCCGCGTCTCCTTCGAAGAGCAGGAATCCTAAGAACTCCTCGCGCAGACAGTTGTTCTGATCCACGAAGCGGACGAACGTGGGGATTCTGTTCTCCCCGGCGATCTCCGCGACGTTCTCCATGACCAGAGAGAAAAAGCGTGCCTCCTTCACCTCGGAGAGCAGCTCCTCGCAAACGCACTTCTCGCCCACCTCCAGGATTTGGCTCAGCTGCGTGGACGAGCAGAACTCCAGACTGGCGGGCGACGTCTCGAACCTCCTCCGGAGCGCCTCGTCGCCGGCGTTGATGCGGAACTCCAGCAGCGCCTGGAAGTTGCTCGGAGTGAACGCTTTGCTCCTCGGCTCTTTATCGGAGTGGCCCTGCAGGGGGATGTTCTGCCGTCCCATCATCGCCACGACGTCAAACAGGGAGCGGAGATACTCGCGCTGATCCCGGTCCTTGTCCAAGACCCGGGGTTCTTCGGGAGCCTCTCGGCCGTTTGCGCTCTCGGTCGCGTTCTCCGCATCCTTGTCCTGATTCTCCTCCACTGAGACACAGAAATAAAAATAAAAACAAAACAGAAATACGATAAAAAAACTAGGACAAGGTTTTTTTTAGAAATCGGTAAGAAAACTCACCTCTCTGCACTTTAGCCTGCGGCGTGTTCTCTTCTTCCTGCTGAGGACGGAAAATATTTTCGTTAAATCAACAACACGTCTCTGTTTCGCCTCGTTCGGAGGTTTTAGGCGACTCGTAACCGTGTGTGTGTGACGCGTTACTAGGGAATTAAATTACGGTTACGTATGATGTACTTGTGTTACGGGTCCCTGGAGGACAAGTGGTTTGGTCTTCAGTATCTGAGTGTAAGAACTTAAGCATGAAGCACCGGATAAAGTTTTTTTTTTAAAGGAATATCGAAGGAAGAAAAGCCGGAACGTGACGAGGAGGTTGTTTACGGGGACGGCGTGCGTAACTAGGCAACAGCATTTCGGTCAGTGCGTCCCAGTGCCTGCGTTTTTGCTCTTTTTCTACGCACTCAAAAGTATGTACTTCCTTTGCGACATGCACTTTTTCTCTTCTTTTTCTCGCAGCGTTGAGTAAAGGTGCAGGAATAATCGCTTAGACCTGAATTTACTTAAAATCACAGCATAAAATTAATACGATGAAAAATAAAAAATTAAAAAAAAAAACACACTAAGGAAAAAAAGTATATACTGTTGAGTGTGTAGCAAAAGAGCAAAACGCAAACACTGGGACGTTCTGACCGAAACGCTGTTGCCTAGTTACGCGTAAACAACCTCCTCGTCGCGTTTCGGCTTTTCGTTATTCCTTAAAATAACTTTATTCAGTGCTTAACATTCGAGTTCTTACGCTTACACACTGAAGCCGCATCACTGACGCTACACTCGTCCGCGGGTTCAATTCGGCGACGCGGACCGTCACAAAACTCCTCCTCCCTGCCTTGCGCAAGGAATTGTGGGTAATATTAGCTGAAAAAGCGTCCACGGATCCAATCCGGGTATCTCTGGGGAACTCATTTCAATGTACTACGATTTGGGACACGATAATTCAAATCTCGGATACGATTTAGGACGGACAGCAGACGAGTCGAGACGCAGCACAGGATTTCACACACACACACACACACACACACACACACACACACAGAGAGAGAGAGTGAGTTCGGCGCCGCAGGGAAACTCGAACCTGTTCGTTTGTCCGTTTGCAGTTGGGATGGTCGAAGATGGTGGGGATCGCAGTGTCCTTCAGAACCGTCCTGAACGGGCTCTGAGCGGAAACACACACATCAGTGCGTCAGTAATTACAATAATAATAATAATCATAATAATAACTTGCTTAAACACATCACACACACACATCACACACACACACACACACATCTGCTTACGGTTTTTAAGATCAGATCAGGCTCGAAGTGTCTGGCACACAGTCTGTGATACTTGTTCAGGTGTTCCGGCGTTTTATCTCTCAGATCTGACCGACTGCAATTTTCCACCCACTTCTTACACCTACACACACACACACACACACACACACACACACACGTTATTAACAGTACGGTGCTGCAGTATCAAACATGCAACATGCAGCGAGCGATTAAAAACCTTTTTCCTTTTTAGGTTCTATTTTTAAAAAGCGGACGCTGTGCCGAAGCGCCGCGTGTGACGACTGGTGGGAAACCGCAGGACGGATTTAAGCCACGCAAACAAACAAACAAACAAACATCTCAGTAAATAATTATAAACAGAATGAATGAAGTATTTAAGCAAATAAACACAAAGCACATAAAGAAAGAAAGAACAAACTAATTCATATAATAAATATTTAAGTAAACAATATTTTGTACATAATTATATAATAGAAATAAAATAAGTTAGTAATTAAGTTGATATAAATATAAAAATGAGTAATATAAACTAGTAATTAATTAACTAATTAACGAATCAGAGTTCATTCATCCCTTAATGACTTAAATAAATAAACTCAGAGTGATGAAAGTGGAAGCGTATTTATTTATTTATTTATGTAATAATATCGCTGTGATAGAGGAACTGATGTCAAAAATGATCAATGATATCATGACCCCCATGAAGAGAAGAGGCTCATTCCTCTCTCTCTCTCTCTCTCTCTCCCTCCCCCTGTCTCCCTGTCTGTCTCTCTCTCTCTCTCTCCCTCCCCCTGTCTCCCTGTCT
>CM040991.1:717025-731004 GCA_022985145.1 Pangasius djambal
GATTCCACGCGGACTCGGTATTGGCCGATGGCACCCGAGACGGACTTTTGTGGTTTTTGCTCGCTAGCAGGTGCAGCAGGTTTGGATGGTTCCTTCTTCTTGATGAATGATGTCACTGTTGGTGGTCTTGCTGACATCATAACTGGTTTCCTAGAGATCATAGATGGTTTGGTGGAGACGGTGGATGGTTTGGTGGAGATGGTGGATGGTTTGCTGGAGATGGTGGATGGTTTTTTGGAAATGGTAGATGGTTTGCTGGAGAAGGTAGATGGTTTGGTCGAGACATTAGATGGTTTGGTGGAGATGGTGGATGGTTTGGTGGAGATGGTGGATGGTTTGGTGGATGGTTTGGTGGAGATGGTGGGTGGTTTGGTTGAGACAGTAGATGGTTTGGTGGAGATCGTAGCGGTCTGAGCTGGAGCTTTCGTCTGTATCCGTCTTTGAGGAACCGTCTTCTGCGTGTTTAGCCGTGCGTCCGACCATGACGTGGTTCTGCTCACCACGCCAGACTGGACTCCTGCTCTTGACGAAGCGGAGAGCGTCGTGGCGGTTTTGGACCGAACCGCGGCCTCAGCTTTGGGCTTGTTCTCGCCGGGTTTCTTCTCGTGGCCACTCGCCGGCTTCCTGAAGCAGTCTATTTTGGACCGTACCACGCGGCCCTTGTAGGTCCCGGGGAGGAGGGGTTTCGGCGGGACGGACGACGGAGGCTTCTGGGTTTCCAGCACCAGTTTCCTGTGTCTCAGGGTTTGTTCGGTGCGGAACGCCTGACTCAGGGTTTTCCGCTGCGTGGGATCCGAATCTTTGCTCTCGGCTGGTTTTGATGGTTTGAGCTGCGCTTTAGACTCGGGCTTGTCTCCTGCGTTTTCTTCCCTCGGCTCGTTTTTGGACCGCAGCGGCGCAGGTCTCGTCAGCTTCTGTTTCGATGTGGCGTTTCTGGACTCGGGTCTTTTCGGACCGGCCTCAGGCTTGGAGTTTTCCTTATTACTCTGAAACAGAATCGTTAATAAATGACAAAAATAAAAATGACCCTGTTCACGTTTATAGAATAAATCCGTCCTTCGCCCAGGTCACTGGGGCGTTACCTTTTTCACCGCCGTGTCCATTTTGCCGTCGCTCACTCACTCCTCCTCTGATGGGGTTAAACGATCACCTGCACGAAAGAAAAAAAATTCAACTGAGCTAATTAAGAGGTGACAGAGCTTCGTTAACGAGCCGCCTCCAGCCTGACCGCGTGTCCGGCACAGAGCACGCCGTTACTCCTGAGATCGCAATCCATCACACTCCCTCCGCCTTCCAATGAGCAGGCGGCGCCCGGTAAAGCAGCATTCATGGGCGGTTTCTGCCCCGGAGGTCAATTCTGCCTTATTCAAATACAACAGCATGAGGGGCAGTTTGGAGAAATTTGAATTAACTTCATTATTTTTATTCTTCACTGTTCAGCTTAATAAAAATAATACATAAAGTTTAATAAGGTTAGACAGACACAGCTGTCATTCCCACTGAGGAATATATTCATAGACATTTAAGTTTAAAAAAAAAAAAAAATCATAAACCGTGATACAATTTTATCGCAATATTGTGATTTGAAACTTTAGTATCGGCGCATGCGCAGTCGACGATTTAACCTACAACACATAAGGCATTATGCTGTTCTTCTGGGTGTTTTTTTTTTTTTTTTTTGTCCTTGAAATATCAGTTTTGTGCAGGTTATAACTGCATTGCGCGTATTATTAATGTCCCTGAATTAAAACGTTAAAATATAACATTTGGACACCGAACAATGGAAAAATAACGTTAGCTAGTTAGCATAGTTAGCATGTGTAACATTATTGATCATTAATACTAATCCGAAATTTACAATGACACCCACATTTATGGTTAGGAATTCATTTAGTTAGTTATGTTACTTAAATTCCGTGTGAAAATAAAAATAAAATGAAATAATTCACTGCATTTGTGATTCAGACTTGTTTTTAATATATTTAACAAATAAAATCCGCATCTTACCTTGACTCCTGAAGATTCGTGGATTTAATATTTGTTAATAATCGTCGCAAAAACTATACAAGAACCAAAATAATCTAACTTTTCTTGTTATTATGATTATTATTCTGAAGACAGTCTCACGCCGCTGCTTTCAAACACTAAACGTTCAGACTGATTTGACTTTGGCGCTGGAGTTCTTCTTCCTGATTGGCCGTTGGTTGTTTGCAACTCACTCAATTTAGCCAATCAAATTAAAGAAAAACGATCACGTGACAGCACGAGCCATAACGCTCTCTTTCCCAACCGTCTCTTTTGAACCAAAATAACAGCAAGCAACCGGAAATAGCGACACCAGTTTATTTTTTTTTTTGCTGTAGGGATTGTAATTATTAGTGATATTATTAATGATTTTAAGCGATATTATTTGACAATGTCGAGTCTTTAAGTTTAACGTGATCTCAACTTTAGTTTGACTGCAGAAATACCTGTGAAGTACTACACTACCCACAATCCTAACCGGAAACCCGCCAATCAGACAAGGCGCTGCTGTAACCATGGAAACAGTAATGGCGTCTTCACAGCTGAATCACATTAAATGAGCCGTTTGTGTTTTAACATTCACGAAAGAATTCCATCCATTTTTAGGCAAAAAAACAAAAAACAAATCGCAGATCAAAACATCTTAAAAACTTTGTCCGGTTTATAAAGAAAATTCAGTGAGCCGTTTGGGAGTCGAAGGAGTCGGAGTTCCTTCTTACTGGTGAACCGAGTCAAATGATCCGACTCACTGAAATGAGTCGAATCGTAGAAAATGAGTCAAACATGGTGATTTGGTGTGATTTCAACTGGATTTTGAATTAATATGCACATTTACGCGTTATTATCCTATCAAATTAGGAGAGAAAACTAATATAATTCACTAATCTTTATTATTTGTAAATGATCATATAGAATTGACACTAGATGGCAGAAATCTACCTCTATTGCATAAACATTAAACGTGTAAAACTTCTTTATTAGCCATAGTAGCTCCTCCCATCTTGTTGTGACCCACATAAACTGAAATGAAAAGCCCTTATTTATAGGAAACCATGTTAAAAAAGTAGAATTTGGAGCAGCTGCCATGTTGGATTGTGTTTAATCTCATCCAGTCCTGGTGTTAAACACAGCATTTAACTCAGGATCACTATGATTTAAACGTACACAGAGATCTATAAGGTACCTAAAGTAAATTTTATTCTTATTGAAGTGTGGAATGAGGTCAGGTCTTTCACACACACACACACACACACACACACACACACACACACTCGTGTGTTGGGACATGGTGCAGTATATAAATAATACACTCATTTCCAAACCCGTCCCATGCGATTGTGACCCAGATATCACAATAAATGCTGGAAAATATGTGTGTTTATAGAAAACCACCTAGAGAGAAGACAAATATTCTGGATTATGAGCATGAAACACACTAGCAAGGTCATTTCACTTGTTGAAATGTTCCTCTAGGTGGTGTATGATATCTCTGAGACCAAACTGCAGATGTGCTAAATTCCCTGCTTGATCATTATCCAGATCATTATTCATTTTCTTGGTATATGACACAGCCTCTGCTCAATTTTAAATGGGGACAGTTTTAAATTAAACTCTGAAAATAAAAGCCGCAGTTTAAAAATTATTGGGAAAGGGGGAAATTATACTAACTAAAATATTTTGGTAAAATAAAAACGACACCATTTATTCTACATTTCAAACAAATGCTCCACACGAGCCGGTTTTTATTGCATGTGAGAAATTTAAGGCAATAAACAGTTCTTATTATTTAAATATAAAGCAATACAACATTAAAATAAAATAAAATAAAATGTGCACAGCGTTACAGTTTTTTTACTATCAATAACTAATAAACTGAAAAATCGGTGACCTGAATAACTTTAGTTACACACTGAGGACAAAAAAAATACAACTTTTCTACTTTAAATAAACAAATAAAAATTAAAACTGGCTTAGTAAATAAGGAGCAGATTGTCCTTGTGCCACTCTGGAAAAAAAAAAAATCCAAAAACACACCTTGGAAGGTCAAAGGTCAGTCATGCATGAAAGTTCAGGGTCTTTTCAGGAGTCATAAAACATGGGTGTGTTAAACTTTTCATGTCTGAGGCGCGTGTGTGTGTGTGTGTGTGTGTGCGCTTTCAGTATGGATAGTGTTTCTGTTTTTTCCCGGCGAAGCAGGACATCCACGTACACAGCAGCAGGGTGACGGCAGCTCCGACACACGTGCAGTAAAAAGCCCAGCCGAGTTCACACGAACCTGCAGACACACACACACACACACACACACACACACACACGCACAGAACTTAGCAAACATGAACACACGTCTCTTCACAGCGCTGCGTTCTGGATTGTGATTGGTCGTCAGGTGTTGATTAGTTTTCTACAACAGCAGCTCTGACAGTAGCGCAGCTGCAAATCGCAGGTTTATATTAATGCGCTCGTTCTGATACGTTATCGTTTCTATAGCAACAGGGACGTGTACAGCGGACGCTCCACGTAAATGTGTTTTAAATATCGTTGATCTGGTGAAGTTTTCTGTAAATGTAACACGTATGGAAGGAGTCTCCAGTGTCAGCGCTTTGTAACAGTCAGAGCTGAAGCTGTAACGTTAAGTTTTCCGACGTCTTCAGGACAGAGGAGTTTACGCTTCTTTGCGGTTTCTCGGTAACGTGCGTAACAAGCTGCGACGACTGTTTATAGCTGCTATAACGTAAGTGACAACAGGAACTAACTTGTTTCTCCAACATTAAACCTAACTATAAACGGATAAAAAGTACGGCATGTTCTTTAGTAAAAAGATTGTAATTGTTGGTAAATTAGTGTGGTATAAGAGGATAAGGGGAATAAAACACTTGGCGTCGGCTGTTACAGGAAAATAACGTTGGAAATGTTGTGATCTTACCGAGTTTAAACTGGTCGGAGGTGTTGCTGCAGGTCTGTTTAACCTCCTCACTGCCCCATCCGAGAGGATACAGAGCACAACCAGAGCCGATCAGCAAACCTGCACACACACACACACACACACACACACACACACACACACACACACACACACACACACATACTCAGAGTTTAATTTGTGTATTAACAGCTACATAAATGTCTGTATTCATATTTTATATACATTAATTGCAAATGATGGATTAAACTGTTCTAATACAATACACACACACACACACACACACACAGAGACACACACACAGTCGTGTTTGTGTATAGCGCTGAGTACGAATCATGTGATCAAGACACAGAGACAGCAATGTGCAGTGGGAGTCACATTACTGAGTCGACTCTTTTGAACAAACCCCTTTTCACTGAATCAAACTCTGCAGTTTTGATTTTGTTACTGAGTCACCAGTCAGATCTGCATCCAAAAATATGTATGTAAATAAAAAAATAAATAAATAAACACACTGTCAGATGCTGAGCGTTCAGTCTGAGTGCACAGATGCAAGAAAAACCTTGATTTGTTTGTGTCTCACCCAAAATGATTCACTTTGAAGGAGGAATCGTTTGCAAATCGCCCAGCATTACAGTAACACACTGAGTTACACACAGAGGAAAGAGGGTTAGTCTTATACCAAATATGTATATAACTAGAAAAACATAACTAGAAAGATTTTAATTTTTATATATATATGGTTTAAAATTCTCCTTTCCGCATTTCCCATGAGTCCACGCTGAACAGGAAGCACACTGCGGGACTAAAATGATCAGATGATCACAGAGATGGTCAAAAAAGTAATCAGTAATTTAGTCTTTAATTGTCATAGAGTAAAAAGGAGAAAAAAAAACACAGACATGGACGATCTGGATGTAAATAAAATCACAGAGAAACACCTCGAAACTGTCTCCATGGAAACCTAATCCTGTCCAAATAAGGCTTATTTCAGTTTTGTTGTTAATGTTTACATTATGAGCACTTTCGTTCTAGTTTCCCAGCAGAATATGGAGTAGCGTTGACCCAAATTTCCTCCTGAATTGAGCCGTCAGACCGCTGAAACCCCCTTCAGCACCGCGCCATCTGCCACCTCACACACCACTAATAAAGAACGCTCTGAAAATAATCCTGGCATTGCATCATCACAGCGTGTAGAGGATGCAGGGGGGAAAGTAAGCAGCTGGTCGTAGTGGGAAGACGACAGGAAAAAAGTGCGACATTCCCTCCATCTGAGCTGGTCCGGACTGACGGCATGTCGGAAATGTGTGCGAAAGCAGCCGGTGGACGAAGATCCCACACACGTCCATCTGCATCTGCTTAGCATCATGACCACAAACGTGCTAGCAGAGCTAATGATGAAAGTGTTTATGAGTTTATTGTTTTATTAGGACCCTCATTAGCTGTTAGCAGCTGTTTCTCCTGCAGGAGGAGGTCTGGGTCTCTCACTCAGGTCTTGAGAAAGGTCATGGCTGGGGGTCACATCACAAAACCCCTTTACTTAAAGCAACGTTAGACGCCGGGACATCTACTGCTTTTCCACTGAACCCAGAACTATCCATTTTTCAAAAATGATTTTGAAATAAAGCAGGTCAGATCTCGGACGTGTGCGAATTTATCGCGTGTCTCCTTCACAGAGCTCGAGACACGGCCAGCGTGAGCATCCAAACGCAGTCTTTGACCTCCCCGGTCAAAGGTTAAAGGTCATACAGAGGTGATTCGGTGTTCACAGCAAAGAGCTGGTGGTTATTTCTGAGATCCGTGACTGCTGCGCTGTGCCTTTTAATCATCACGGCTGTGTTTCAAAACGGTTTTTAAAATGCCCTCGTTCACTCCACCTTCACCATGTCATCGCTGAAGACTCAGAGAGCATGTTTTACCCAGAATGCATTGCAATCTGATTCAAATTCCACACGCAATGGGACACATAGCTGATACACACTTTTGAGGAGAAGTCTACAAGGGCGCACTACACACACTGGAATGCAGAAGGGTATCTTGAGGCATTATCATACTAAACACACCTCTCTCTCTCTCTCTCTCTCTCTCTCTCTGTGTTCATGTGTGTGTGTGTTTATGTCCCTATTATTAACTCTGTGTGTCTGAGATCTTGGTATACACACACACACACACACACACACACACACACACACACACACACACACGCCTCAAACCTCTCATTAGGAGTCTTCTCACAGCTTTGAGGTTTTTAATTTATAGCTCAATTTTCTAAAAGCAGCTCAGAAATGAGAGAAAATGAAGCTCAGTCGTCCCGTAGCTCGTTATAAAAGAGAATAAAATCACACCTGCATTATCTCCAGCTGCCAGTTCATGCCCAGATTATCATTTTCATGAAAATTATTTATGTGTAAAATATGCTCTTATAACGCTGCTTTGTCTTAAAGATCGTTTAAAGTTACTCCAGAGTTCAATTACAGAAAAGTACAAGAGCTGGCCTGATTTTTTAATTTTATTTTATTCCCGAATGTGCTCTCGAATACTCGAAATATTACAGCTTACTGCAGTTCAGAGTATAGCCAGTAGGGGGCTTTTTAATATCGGACATCAGTGCTAAGCCATAAACGAGAAACACCAAGAGCGATTTTTTTAATTATCACACAAACAGAAAGTGGATAATTTATGAGTCCAAAGTAGCAATAACCCGAGATCCTGCGTGCGACGGTGTGATATATAACCAGCTCTTTTCTTTGAGGAAGTTCAAATCGAGCTACAGCGAGAGACACGTAGCTGTTTTCGTCGCTGTGCAACAATAACAGAAATGTTAGCTTGTGCGAGTGACCTCAATTCCGTCTTTACATCTTTACGTTTTTTTTAAACAATAATACATTTAATTTAGCGCACAAATATGTTGTTTTGCGTTAAGTTGTCTCTCTCTCTGATTCATTTGATAATTATTCATGATAATATTTAACAGTAACAAAACTACATTTATTGCTAGCTATAGTTGATTATTTTGTTTCTTATTTTCCTCACTCTGAGGCACGGAGCACATTTGATTGCAAGTAACACACACACACACACACACACACACACACACTCGTCCTCTACAGTAATCGATGGAATCGGTGGTGGAGGAAACACACAGCTCACTTTCTTGTTAATGACGTTTCAGTTCAGCTGCCGCTTTTTTTGCGAAACGGAAAATCGATCTCCTCGGGTCGGCTGTGGAATTTTCCAGAACAACAGAAGGACACAGCGGGTGTCGCAGAAAGCCAGGTTTCGTATTTTCCCCCTCACTAAAACACGATCGTGAGGACTTTCAGCGGCTTCTGATTAGCTCTAGTGTGAGATTTGTAATGGATATAAACTTTATATAACGTGTACAGGATTAAAAGTAATAGACATGGATGCAGAAGAAAAGAATACCGTCGCATTATACAGTCCTGAGGGAAAACAAAGGTTCCCCAGAAGGTTCTTTGGAAGGTTTATTTGCTTGAAAATAACCGAGCAATTGTTTATCTCTCGCAGATTTACAGTGGAGTGAAGATTTTTTTTTTGCAAGGTTTTGACCGTCTGTGATTGTGGAGAGGCAACTTGTATCACCCACTAGGAGATCCCTAAAGACTGTAGCAGCTAGAACCCTACAAGAGATCAGAAAGGATTCCAAGGAGAACCCTTGAAGAACTCTTTTTAACGACTTGCAACGATAAAGATGATGTTTATGTTGTAACATTTTGAATTAAAGTCTTAACAAAGTGACAGATCAGCGCACGGTACCACAGAACAGAACAGAACAGAAGAAACCCCTCGAGAATAAAAAAATACAGTTTCCAATTTGTGGACTTAATTTCTCAGTGGTTCTCATTGCGGTCGTTATTAGTTCACTGCGTCTCACACACTGATGCACTAACAGTACATGAAGTTACAGCTCAGCCATTCTGGATTTCATTTCTGTGTTATGAGAACAGACAGACTGCTGCCCCCTGCAGGTGTGGAGCGTCATTTCCTCATTTCCTCGCATCCGTCGCCTTAAATCGAGACTAGCACGATAAAAGACCTCCGGAGTCCAGATGAGCGTTTGAGACGTGACCTTGTTCATAGACAATGATTAACGAAGAAAGCGAGAGGAAGATTTATTGTTTTTAGATCAAATGAAATTTTAAAAAATGACTTTTATGATGCAGTTCCAGAGTTTCAAAAACATCCACGATGGATCTCAGGATTTCACAAACCTCAGATCTGAAAATATGTCAGAATCTAAGTGTGTTTAGAGTTTAAGCTCAAGTTCACACTAAAACAGGTCAATTTGAGAGCGTGTCGATTTTTTATGCTTTGGTGACAATCACGTCCCAGTGTCGCTTGTGTATCTCATAAACAGAAAACGGTAACACAATAAAATCCGCCATCTTGGAATCGTGGAGGTCACGATATGAGAATCTTACGTCAGCACACTACATCACAGATATCAGTGTTTTCAGATTTAGTCACTTTGGAGAGTGGATTCGGAAAGGTGTGTGTGTGTGTGTGTGTGTGTGTGTGTGTGTGTGTGTGTGTGTGTGTGAGAGCTTGACAGCCTGCTGGTTGCTCAACGAGGCCGCTAAGCTGCTGCTAAAGCATTACTCAGAACCCAAGCTGTCAACACACATCAATGCAATAAGACACAGAACATAACTCAACTCTCCACACACACACACACACACACACACACACACACACACACACACACAGTAGATGTGTGTATCCAAGCACGGACATGAACTCATTTTCTTTTCACCAGCAGATGATAAAAGCGTGCTTATGAGCAGAACAATGTGAGATTTATTTCAGAAACACTGCAGCCTTTCTTCGTTTCTTCTTCTTCAGCCACAGAGGGAACCTCCTCACATCTAACACGTTAAATTCAATAGAATGAGCTCGGTTTATTCACACTGCAAATCAGGGAGGCAAAAATTGTTTCCACTGAAATTAATTTTCCTTCCCAAATGTCACTGGAAAAAAAAAAAAAAACAAGTGTGAATGAAACTCCATAAAGGAGGAACACAGTCTGAAAAAAACTGGTACTCCTCCTCTCCTCAGATGCAGCCCTGAAAAAAAAGAGCACAATCCCTCAATCCTGTTCACCGAACAAAAGAAAACCACGTCAGCGTAAATGTTACAGGGATAAACGCTATAAATCTAAAGAGACGTCCTGCAGAACTCAGAGACGGAACCCAACACCATCGAGTACTGACATGAACGGTGAAGAGCGCTCACTGATTTACTTTTCCCTCTGAAGGGAACGAGGGAACATTCCAGACTGATTGCTCTGAGGAGAATGCAGCGCTGCATACCGGAGAGGACCTGATAGAGACCATGCACACAGAGACACTACTGTTTACTCGCTCATGGAAAGTTTGATCAAATGTGTGTGTGAGTATGAAAGAGACAGAGACAGAGAGTGTGTGCGATGAGATATTATGTCCATGTTTATGTCCCAGTCTCAGGCTACGTTTACACGACGACGATGTAGTCAAAAACGGAAAAGTTTCTCTCTTGCGTTTTCAAAAAGTTTCACGTATACACGACAACTTTTTCAAAACGATATCCGTGATAATGCCCAAAAACGCTGTATTACGTACGCGCTTGCCTTCACAATAGACACGTACTGCGCATGTCTACATACCGAACACGTACTACGCACGCGCGTGACGTCACCGTTTTCAAAGATTCCCGTATTGGGTGTTTACATGGAGACGATAACGGCGGCGTTTTCAAAAACTTGCACTTTGAAACCCGTTTTCAAAAATATGCGTTTTTAGTCCCCAAAACGCCGTTGTCGTGTAAACGAACAGGCAAAACGCATAAAAAGTTTTTTGGCTGAAAATGTTGTCGTGTAAACGGCACCTCACAATATGTTCACACCCGCTAGCTGTGAACCTTCACGCCTCCATCGAGGTGCTTCCTCCCAGACGTGCGAAGTCGTTGATAGTCACAGGAGGAGAGCGCTAATAACACTGTACGGACACTGTGATTGGCTAGCGTCACCCCGATTGACAGGAGAGACAGGAAGTGTGTCCCGCCCACCCAGGACAGTTATACGCTCTCTCATTTCTCGTCCACACAAATACGGATATTTTTGAAAATGTAGATTTTATCCAAGACAGTGTTTTTGAACACATCTCTGTCCACATGAACACTCTCTGAAAATGGTCACATGATCACACTAGCCCACGAGGCAGCAATAGTACGTCATTAAAAGTTATACATCGAGAATAGCGTTAAGAGCCACGTGTTAAAAAAGTAGAGCAAGAGACATGCAGAAAAACACCAGCGTGGCCAAAAACTAGACAAACTCAAGGATTCAGCAACAGAAACCATGGAAACTGAGGCCATAACACAGAGAAAATCTATATTCTCAGAAATGGCTGTATGGGTGTGGGCGGAGCTTCAGATTCCCTAGCGATCTCCTAGCGATAGAGAACTCAGACTTATTCTGAGCCACGCTGGAGCCGACATGAAAGAATTGTGATTAAGATTGACCGGATATGATTGAATCTGCCCAACCCGAGACGGAGTCATGCACCACAATCAGCTCTGGGATAAAAACAGGAGCGAAAGGAGCAGCTAATCACGGCTCGTTACACGCCGTAGCACGTTAACGGCGTTAACACGTTCTTCACGCAACACACCTGAGGCAGGAATATACTTCTGATGAAATCTGCCTCTCATCTCCATCTCATTCCCAACCATCTGTCTCTCATCTAACCTTAACCTGTGTGTTTATAAAGATAAGAGACTGGAGATGAACCGATAAGGAAACACACACACACACACACACACACACACACAAAGTGGTGCGTTATCTACAGATTTCCCTCTCACACACATCCTGTCACCTCACTGTGGGAAACATTCTTTACATTCCTGAATGAGACAACAGGGACACCCCTGGGAGAACACACACACACACACACACACACACACACACACACACAGTCTGTAGACTACAGTCACAATGAGAATGAGAGAAGAGAAGAGAAGAGAAGAGAAGAGAAGAGAAGAGAAGAGAAGAGAAGAGGAATTCATCCTTCTACCTAGGTGATTATCCCAGTATCATAACCAAAAAATGAGGATTAAATAGCTTCTCATCCATCCATCATTCCATCCATCCATTATATAGTCCATCTATTTATCCAGCCACCCTTTCATTCATCCACCCTTCCATCCGTATACACAATAAAGCATCCACCCACAGTCTGTAGACTACAGTCACATTAAGAGAAGGAGAGAAGAGAAGAGAAGAGAAGAGAAGAGAAGAGAAGAGAAGAGAAGAGAAGAGAAGAGAAGAGAAGAGAAGAGGAGAGGAGAGAGTCCTACACACACTCCTTATAACCTTATATGAGCAATTCTGTCTCATTCTCTCTCTCACACACACACACACACACACAGAGCATCACGTGTTATTTTTATTATTTCTGTCCACAAGTGTGTGACCAAATGTGCACAGAAAGAAAAGTAAAAAAGAAGAAGAAGAGACGGAGGGATAGCTAGAGAGAGAGAGAGAGAGAGAGAGAGAGAGAGAGAGAGAGAGAAACTTTTCACACCGGAGTGAAAGAAAATGGTGTTTGTGTCTCACTACACCAGCTCCACTCTTTATCACCCACCAGTAAGTTTGGTACCTAAAGTTTAATCAACAAAAGGTCATGACCTCTCAACTTCCAACACACACACACACACACACACACACACACACACGATCCACCATCATGTAAGCAATCAACACAACTAAACAAAATAATAAAATTAAATAAAACAAAGATGCAATGAAGGAATGTGTATGAAGGCACCCATCCACTAATCCTTTCATTCATCTATCCATCTATCTACCCACTCACCCATCCACCCACATATCCATCCACCTGCCCACCATTCCTTTTATTCATTCATCCATCCACCAATTCAGCCACCCATCCAACCATAAACCCATTACTACAGCCGACCCATAATCCATCCATTCAATCTTCTACTTAGTTTTTTACACCAGTATCATAACCAGGGAATGGGGATTAAATAGCTTCTCATCCATCCATCCATCCATCCATCCATCCATCATATAGTCCATCTATATATCCAGCCATCCTTTCATTCATTCACCCATCCAACCATATACACATAAAGCATCCACCCTCCAACCAATACTTTCATTTATCCATCTATCCATCAATTCACCCACCCATTCAAATAACAATTAACCTATTCACCAATTTACTCATCCATCCATCCATTCATTCATCCATCTAGTTCATACAGCAAGCAGAGGTTAATGTCCAGAGGGGATTAAACAGTTTCTCCTACAACCATCTATCCCTCCATCCACTCATCCCTCCAAACATCTATATCAAATACATCATGGAAGCGTTTATCCATGTCTTCAAACTGCTTCTAACTGATTTATCTATCTATCTATCTATCTATCTATCTATGCAAATTATCATATGCAAATGTCTATGATAAAGTCCATCCATCTAATCCATTATACAAAGATCTACCTCTATCTGATGTCCAGATTTGAAACATTAAACTGCATCTCATCCATCCATCTACTTTTCTCCCAAACTTACCTCCCACAAACTGGATCCCTCCTGCCGCTCGCCCGATGGTGCGTGATATGATGTCCGACACACAGCAGCCCATGAGAGCCGTGAGGGCCACGAGCAGCAGCAGGCCGCATCCGGTTCCCGTCACCACCGTACAGATCCTCCACTCCAGACTGGGGATGCTCAGGAACGAGGCATAGCGTCCACAATGCTCCATCATCACCGTGCCGCCGTGGACCTCATCTCGCACCGGGTACGAGCAGCGCCGGAACGTCCCGAACGATACCGGCTTCCCCATCTGAGAGCCCAGGAGCCAGTAGGGCATGAAGAATCCCACACAGGAGACGGCGGCACTCAGCAGTGAGATCAGAGCCCACGCTATGCCAACATACGTCAGACTGGAGCCCATCTCTCACACAGATCTGATTTAAACGTGTGTGAAGGTTCTACACTCGTAC
>CM040991.1:739365-764878 GCA_022985145.1 Pangasius djambal
TTAAAAATCTGTTCATTGCAAATCTTAACATTAGTTTCTGTACTCAGTACTAACTTCAATATTAAATCATTTGTCTTTATCCAATGTTGTAAAGTATAATTCTTTTTAAATTATATTATTCAAAACTTTTTAAAAATAATTATAAGATTATTCATTTTATTCGTGAATATTTTTAGGTTTGTAAGCATTCAGTCTATTTATTAAAAATATTTTTTGAAAGAAGGAAAATGATCTGATAATTTCAAATAATTTGAATTTCTTTTATTTTTTTATTTATTTATTTTTTTGCAGTCTAACATAAGCATCAAGTCTTACAGGGTAATTGTTAAACAAGACAATCTTTTGTTTTAGTTTTAAGAAAAAAATTCAAACAAACTAAATGTGATAAATTAATGATGAAAAACAAATTTGTTTCAGTGCATTTAAAGAAACGAAATTTCATAAATTCTGTAGGAATTTTGCAACATAAACATCAAAATGCAAACCTTTGTCATATTATCTCTGTGCTTTTATACAGTTAAAGTGACAAATTGCTTCACTGTTAATGCTATGATTTTATTATATTTTTACATTTGTGCCACAGTAGTGTCTATTTTCCAGCACCACGACGAGTCGTTCTTTTTCCTCTCAGTGTATAGTCTCACACAGACACGAGTGTGTGTTTGGAGCTCAGAAGGTTTAAAGCTTTGCACGTGCAGTGTGTGTTCTCCGTCTTCTCCTGCACGGTATTGTTGAGATGATTATTCCAGCTGCAGACGCAAAGCCGTTTTACCTGCAGCCTAACGACCGCCTCGACTCTCTGCGCCCCTCTGTTTAATTAATAGATGCTGTGTTGTAACACTTCTAATTAAAAGCTGATAGCAGCCTTGATGTTCGACTCCAAAGCCTGGTGTTAAACAAAACCAACTCCACCCGTCTCGTGTCTACAAAAAAAAAACCTCCATCACACCAGGAGAAACATCTCACACGAAACAAACCCCTGTGTGTCATTCTGTTACAGTAGAATCATGTGCTGGAGCAGAGTTATTGTTTTACTAACAATTTATCAACAATTACAGTTTTTTTGTTTATTAAAAAAAAACGACACATCAAACTTTTTTATCCATTTAAATTATTATAGAAACAAGTTTGTTCCTGTTGTCGCTTACGTTATAGCAGCTGTAAACAGTCGTTCCCTCACCAGCCTCTCTTTATTCTCTCTCTTCAGGTTAATAAGACAAAAAATAAAATCGCAGCTTGTTCCGCACGTTACCGAGAAACCGCAAAGAAGCGTAAACCGCTCTGTCCCTACAGCAGTTACAGCTTCAGCTCTGAGTGTTAGAAAGCGACGTTTACGTGGAACGGCCTTCGTACACGTCCCTGTGAATGAGCTGTTACTATAGAAACGATACCGTATTAGAACGAGCGCATTAATTATAAATAAACCTGTGATTTGCAGCTGCGCTACTGTCAGAGCTGCTGTTATAGAGAATTAATCAACACCTGACGACCAATCACAATCCAGAACTCAACAGCGCTGAGGAATAAAGCAGGTTAACCAGCACAAACACACACTGACGTAATCAGACGTACACGCTTTTAGCTTTTCTTTAGTTTGGAAACTTCTCGGCTGATCAAGAATATTTGGGGTAAAAGGGACACTGGAGAGACTGAATTTTGGACAAACTGTTCCTTTAAAATGCAGGAAGAGGAAGGTGATGAAGGTGTGTTTGGGATCAGTATTGAAACCCTGAATAATAATTGGATTTCGGTTATTGGGAGCCATCTAGTGGTCAGATGGAGAATTACAGCTAAACTGCCAGAGGTGATTTGATATGAGTGTTAAAATGGATGCCTGTGTGTGTGTGTGTGTGTGTGTGTGTGTGTGTGTGTGTGTGTGTGTGTGTGTGTGTGTGTGTGTGTGTGTGTGTGTGTGTGTGTGTGTGTGTGTGTGTGTGTGTGTGTGTGTGTGTGTGTGAGTGAGTGAGAGTGAGTGAGAGAGAGGATGTGTAATAGTGTGTCTCTCAAACATTACTGGGTTATTATGCATGATCATGTCAGATACAGTCATGTGATGATGCTGGCGTTGCCATGGAAACCTCTTAACACATAAAGTTCTGTATATAACGGATCTTTTTTATTTTATTGTTAATTTCACACCTTAACATTAGATGATATCCTCAGTGAACTAAACATTTTATTTAGTTACTTCTTTCTGTAACATTATTTTCTTTCTCTGATCTTAGTGTTATTTCTGAGTGCACTGTGAAAAAGCATGATTTAAATAAATAATAATAATAATAAAAAAAAGTCTCTCTACCCCTGTGTGTGTGTGTGTGTGTGTGTGTGTGTGTGTGTGTGTGTGTGTGTGTGTGTGTGTGTGTGTGTGTGTTTCCTGCACTGACCAGTCCACTCCAGAAGAGGGCGATATTTATCTAAAGGTAAAAGATATTTATTTTAAAACACTTTATATTTCATACTGCTGCAATACCAGAGTGCATCAAACTCCACATTATTGACTTGAAATATCAACACTTTAAAAACTGTTGCGTTTTCATGAGAGCAGAAAATTAGTTTGGAAGCTTCAAGTGTAAAGTAACCGGAGCTACTTTTTTACTGCATCACTGCAATGATTGAAAGTTAAAAATAAAAGTTCAGAAGAACAGCATGGGGAAGATTTTCCCTCACATCCGTCTCATATGAACCCTGGCTTTGGTTTGGAATTTGTGTTTTATATCCGTGTCGTTTTTAACTACAAAAAATAATAATAATCATAAAGCGGCCCCAGCATCGATCCTTGAGGAGACAACATGTGATAATACTACAATGCACACACACACACACACACAACATTGACACTAACAAGCGACAAAGCGACATTTTCAGCAGCGAGTGACACTGGAACTGAGATTCTCTCTGCTCTATCTAAATTACGTACGATGCTATAAAGTCACAAATACACACAGTCGGATCAAATGATTCCTCGGACCGGTCCTATGGCGCGTGTGGTCCGACGTTTCTTCAGTTCCCCGCTCACAATTATTTATAAAGCACTTTAAAAACCACAGAGTGTACCAAAGTGCTGTGCAATTCCAAAAAAATATAATATCATATAAAGAAAGAAATAAAAGAAAATTAAAAATACATAAAACACCACAAATAGCCAGCATCTCTTCCACAGCTAACGGTCTTTATAAAATAGCAAAAGCTTCACAACTTTAGTTCCTATCTACAATTAGTTCTTGTTTACCGTTTGACACAAAAACATGGAAGCAAAACTCATAACTGTGGTTTCCTTCTCATTAAAGTCTGGTGAGTGCGTTAGTGAACGTTCCGTGAACGCAGGCAAATTAGAGGCTTTTTTTGACTGACTTGTTCTTTTAAAATGAAGATTTCAGCGTGAGACAGAAAAATGAAGTCTTTAAGACTTTAAACTGCAGAAAATCCGTCTGTCAGAAATCATTTACGTCTGATTATTATCAGTGAAAGCGGATAGCAGGTCGTGGAGAACCGTTTAACCTCCTCATCTGCTTCACTGTGAAGTGCAGAGAGACTGAACGCTCCGTCCAAACGCGCACCAGCGTTCCGGCTGTCCCACATCTCCTCCGCAATCTTCACTCCTAATCTACACCAATTAATCCAATCATCCAGCGTTCATCAGTGCTTCACACTCAGATCGCCAGAGACGGGTCATACCAAGGGTTATATAGATGAGGGGACTCCAGGGGGCCTGATTAGTCGACCCAAAGGGACGCTATCGAACAAAAATGATCAGGGCCCCTGGTGATTCAGTCAACAGAAATATTGGCACCCTTTATGAAAATAAATAACACATGCAATAGTCATTATTCTGGGATTAAACACATGGATGTGTTGTGTGGTTTTATGTTAACGCCCTTTTTTTTTTTACACTGAAAAATTGCTTAATTAGTGCAATTTATTTCTGCAAAATTCTCACAATTAATATTTGATGAAACTTTCCCATGAAGAGAATAACGTCTTCCTGCAATTTTACATTTTTCTCTTTCATTATGGACCTGATTTTGTTTAATGATGTTTTTAAGGGTTGTCTTCTTTTATATCTGTTGCAAGCCTTGTGCAGGTCAACGTCGCTCTGTCTCTCTTGTGTGGAATCACTTTACTTTTCTCCAAAGAGAAGAAATGGATGATGAATGGATTTAACGTGTTTGGCTTGGAAATGTTAAACAGTTTGAATTTATTTGCAATATTCTTCTTCGTGTTTTAATAATTTTGACTTATGTTTTTTTTTTTTTTAGATTAAAAAAATACACTATGACCTTAAAAAAGAATTTCTCAGAAGCATGACATCATTTAGATGGAAGTAATGTAAACTCTTAAAGGTTCTTTGGTTGTCCGTCTGGAGGAACCTTTAAAGGTTCTAAACGTAGAACCCTACAACAGGAAGGGTTTGAAGTTCTGAGTGAAAAGTAAAAAAAAACGAGAACACAAACAGGGTCAAAATCAGGAAACACAGAAGCAGAGAACGAGACTGGGACGCAGTACAGGCGAACACGTTAAGGTAATCGACCAACGTCGCGAGAGGGGCGGAGACGAGAGCAGACGTGAAAGAAGGGGCATTCCTGACACCTGACTTTTTTGCAACCCTTAATTATCACATGAGACCAAAGAACCCTTGAAGAACCTTTTCTTCTAAGAGTGTAGCTAATAATTAATGGCATCTGTAAATCATCACACAGTTCACTCAAAAAAACACATCATTTGTACATAACATTTTTCTAAATTAGCATAATAGGTCTTAAAAATAAATATACAAATGAATTTGCAGCGTTATTATAATCCGAGTCGGACAGAAGGAGCCATTCCACCTGGTAGAAGAGCAGAAGTTGGACAGAGAGCTGCGTCTCCACAGATGGCCAGCGATGACTCTCGTCTGACTCGAATATGAGCAGCGTGGTGTTAATTAGCACAGATAACGTGTTAAACTCTTTTTCTCACAAACCACACAAAAGTCACTGAAGTCTGGCAGGTTCGGAGAAAATACATCTCAATTTATCTGTTAGTGAATCCGAGTTTTTTTAAAATTTTATTTCAGTTATTATACATGTAGAAAAAAACAAATAAAGCTTTATTGGTGTAGAATACGTGATATACAAGTGCGTGAGCTAAATCTCAACCTCCTGTTAACACACCGCTCACATCGTAGTTACGAAGTTATGAAGGTTAAGGTTCCGGTTAGGGGGCGGGGCTAGTGTTCGTAACTTTATTAATATGGAATTAAAAAAAACAAAAATCTAACATTGTCAGTTTGAACTCGCACAAATTTCTAATGACATCAGCTCCGCTTTGTTTTTAGCTTAGGTGATTTAAATACAGTTACACCACGGCGCTGTTGAATTCCGGATTCTGATTGGTCAGATCAGAAGGCGTTGGTTAATTTTCTATAACAGCAGCTTAATACGTTACGGTTTCTATAGCAACGGCTCATTCACAGCGACTTGTACAGTGGACGCTCCACGTAAATGGATTTCTTTAAAAAAAAACGTGTAATCCTTGATACGGTGAGGGTTTTTTTTTGTAACATCTAACATTTACGGAAGGAGTCTCCAGTGTCAGCGCTTTGTAACAGTCAAAGGTAAAGCTGTAACTTTAGGTTTTAGTCCTTAAGACGTTTTCAAGACAGAGGACTTTTACGCTTCTTTGTGGTTTCTCGCTAACGGGACGTTTTCGTGGACTCGTTTCATGGACATTCCACAACGTGAAATGGATATAAAAAATATAGAAATGGATAAAAAGTATGAAGCGCCGTTCTTTAAAAAATCGCTGTGGTATAAGAGGAATAAAACACTCGGGCACGTGCTGTTTTGGGAGAACTTTAAAGTGATAACGGTAACTCCGCTTCATCAGACGTCTCAGTCACTGATTAGTGTCCTATAAAAGCACCACACACAGTGTGTTCTGTTCCTTACGTGGGAAAGCGGTAGTTAACTATAGTATATAGTATTTGCTTATTTGTGGAGGTTGCAGTAAAGATTTTGCTGAAGTGTCGTATTTTCCTCTTACAGTTGGACCTCCTGTGTAAATTTACAGCTCGTAAAACGTACACAACGCCGTAGCGCAGCTGCGTGTCCTTTTCTGGGAATGTTAAGCTGCGGTTAATCATCGCCTCGGTGATGGAGGGGGAATCTGCGAAGGCCGAGCTTTAATAGAGAAATGCATTAAAGCCGTAACTCGATTAGACGAGCCGTAATCGAATCACTTGAGCCCATGATCGTTTGCTTTGCGTCACCGATTGGACACAATTTCCTGGAGAGTTAAAGCGAGGCAGCATTTGTACTGAATGAGATTAGACTCTAAACACACAGGAGGAGAGAGAGATCGAGAGAAATGATTATAAGATGCATGTGCAAAATCACGATACGCTCGTTTTCAAAGGGAGTAACCGCTGGACACGGCGCTACACAGAGCATCTGCCCGTACAAAACCTTAACGTTCCATGTTTTTTTAAACTGTGAAAAAAACTGTACAAGTTGCTGTGCCATTAACTCTTGTAAATGAAACTTTATTTTTTTTTTACTCGATTATTTCTCAACATTTCAGACAACAATCATTCACATTTTATACAGTTTGTTTACTACTAACAGGGTTGATATTTTTAGCATAGAATTATCAAACACACAAAATATAGTTAACTAGCATCCATTGCTAGCGACATGAGGACATTAAGGGCTTTCTAATGATTTACGTAAAACGTATTTATTATTTATATTGTTTAGAATTAATAATAAATAATAATAATAAATTGGGTAACAGGTTTATACTTTTGTAACAGAGTTACAATCTTGTCAGTCTTACAATCTTATCACCTTCTGGAAAATAAAGAAAAAAGAATGAAAGCGCTTTGCTTTTCTTCTTCCCATGATCATCAGGAAATTCGGATGATGCAACTTCCTGTTGAACGTGACTTGTTTCATAGGGGTGAAGGTGTTCAGGTATCAGGAGAAGGATCAGCCTTGGGGTGTGAACTGGATTCACGCGTTAACGCAAAGATATTAGAAGAATTGTGATGATTATATTTGAAAATAAAGTGCCGTTATAGTGGGCGGGGACGAGCAACAACGCTCTAGCTCTGTTTTTATTAATGTCTTTAAGTCTGATGTACCTGTAACTAGATGAAAAATTCTTTAATAAATGAAAAAAACTGCTGTGGAATTAAGAGGAATAAGAGGAATAAAACACACGTGGGACATGCTGTCGTAGGAAAATGATCAGCTTCGCAGTGAGACGCATCGCACCACCCCGACATTGATTAATTTGCGATAGCAGCATGCCCCGTCATGGTTAATTAGTTATGTCATGCAATAAAATGTAGTTTTCACAGACATGAAGTGATACAAACTTGAGGCAATTTCACAAAACAGTAGATGGAAGAATTTCTGAATTTACATTGGGTTTGAGTCTGAACTGTTTTTTTTGTCCATTTTCGTCCACAATAGGAAAATATTAAAAGAATAACCTTATTGGCATCTGTTTAAACGTTAAGTAATGCTGACAGTCGGGCTTATTATTACACATACAGTATACTGTGATGTAAAGAAAAGTTTTAGCACCCTCACTGGACAGAGTCTAACTAGCTAGTTTGTTAATTAGCTACCAGACTGAAGGCGTAAAATGTCATCGTTATGTCCTGGACAGAAAATGGCAGCGAATCTCTGAAACTCTGTGTCTGAAAATTTGAACTCCGGCGTCTGTAATTCGATATTCATTACGTTCATCTGGTAAATATCTCGGCTCATAAACAACGGCGTTTTGTTCTTTTCTTCCTGCCGGTCATATGCGAATATTACCCATAATGCAATGCAATTGCACGGGTCATTACACTTTTTTTTTCTGATGGTCTTTAATTCAAATCAAATCTGCTGCCTTTTCATAAAGACACAATTACAGTGTGACGGTAGAAGATCGAGCTGGAGCTAAAAGTAGCAGGCTAATTAAGATTGACCTTTTGCTAACGCGCTGCAAAAAAAAAAAGAACTTGTGATTAGCGCTTTTACTCCCTTTCACATGTTCAATGACACCCTCTTATCCCTCATGTTTCTCTTTTTGTGTCAGACGGAGCAATTATCCTCTGTTCCATTAGGAGGGAACGTCCCTTTAATTCACTCTCCGCCGGATCGTGTGCTCGGTGCGTCCATGCATTTTGTTCTCATCATGGACAAAAAAAAAAATGGACAAGGAGAGAGACGGACCTGAGAAATCATCAGATCGCAACATCTGAAGTGCTACATCACATCCACCCACCTACTCGCCGATGCATGGAGCGCTAATGCATTAGCTCTATACGCAGCTAGGCCTTTCAGGAGAAAATGTTCCGCTAATGTTCTGCAGATTTGCATTATTATAATTAAGACCCATTGATTATGAATAATAAGAGGGTCTGATGCTCGTGAAGGACTTCTTTTTAAATTTTTTTCATAATGAAGTGCAGGAGAAGAGTGTAGTGCTCTACTTTTCTGACAAATGGTGCATTATTAAAGGCGGACATGTTCGATGACATAAAAAACAGAAGCGAGGGCTCACTCGTTTACTTTCTGTAACGAAGAACACGTACATTATCGAGAGATTCAAAGGACTGTTCGATGGTGGAGCATGATGTGCTTTGAAGGTTTCATACTGGAAGAAGTTGCAACTTTTTCTAGCGTAAAAAAAACCCTTTAAACTTTTTATAGTTTGAACTTTTTCTAGTGTAACAGATTTTGTGATCACTTTATAGTGTAACGCATTCTTTAGTGTAAAGATAGTGTAATATGTTTTTCTGAACTTTTCATAGTGTAACAAATTGTTTTGAACTTTTTGTCAAGTTTCACAACATATATGCCAGTGTTCTTCAGAAAATATTTTTTCTTTATCTTTTATATTTATTTATTTAATAAGGACAATACACATTAATTCACAGATTTAGACCTTAATAGGACCTTAAGGACTACTGATGCGATTTTAAAGCTTTAATCACCTTTACAGATCATTCAAATGACACCACATGCACCTTCCCACTAAAGTAAAAGTACAGCTTGGCACCTTTATTAGCGAGAGAGAGTTTATTGTTAAAAACTGTTGCTATACAAGTTTTGTAAAATTTCTGTAAAATGGATTACATCATACACCAGGTCATTCATTCATTTTCAGAATATTTCTCCTTGGTGCTCCTTCTCTCTTTCGCTGCTCATCAACACCAAACACGGCGTCTCGTCCCCGGAGACGAAGATGAGCTCCTCAGCGCCTTCGCCCAGGTTCTCCTCACGTGTCCGGGCTTGCCTGAGTGCTCTACATCTTCACATCTCCTGCTCACAGGGGCCTCATCCATGTTTAAAGTGCGGTAATTAAGCAGCGACACACAGCTGGGGCTCCGGCGGCCATGTTAGATCCCACAGCAGGACGGCACCCTCCCAATTATAATTGTTATTATTCTTATCGGCTCATTTTTAATTCCCCGGGAGAAGATCTCTCTCTCTCTCTCTCTCTCTCTCTCTCTCTCTCTCTCTCTCCGTGTTGCCGCCGGCTAGCATGGGAATGGCGCGTGAGTGAAGTGAAGTGGAAGTGCGCTGAAGATGAGCGCTGGTCCCTCGCTTCACACCGTAGTTAAAGCTTTATGCCTTGAAGCGAGTGATGCAGCCGTTGCATACCGTGTTTTCTTTCTCTCTCAGATGGTCATGTCTCGTTTCGCTTCTGCCAAGCATGGGAATAGATTTTACCCTGCCAGTGATCGCGTGATTGAAGCTTTGTGTCTTACAGCAAGTGAAGCATGAGATCTGTGTCCCCAATACACATGATAGCAAATGATTATTCCTCAGTGCTAGACGGGCTGTGTCTCATTTCACGCACCTTACACCGGATAAACAGTGTTTGAGTGATGTCTACAATCGGTTATGATCCGGTGTCCCACTAGGTTCTCTCTTAGGCCCTCTACTATTCTCAAGTTCTATTACTTTTATTGCTTACAGGGTCGTGTCTCATTTCACATCCGGCAGGTGATATAATGTTTAAGTTTGCACTTCACTTAATTGTGATTCTTTTGGACAAAGTTTTTTGCACAAAGCTTTACAGCTTAAAGCAAAGTCACACACACACACACACACACACATACACACTGCATCCAGCTTTGTCTTATTTCACACTTAACAAAAAAGCACCAGCGAAGGAATGTACAAGGGTTGTGTCTCATTCCAATCAATACACCTCACAAAACATAATATCAGGTGATTCATGGAATCGACTGATGCATATGATCTTGAAGCATACGATAGTGTTGTCTTAGGATTAATTGGGCTGCGTCTCAATTATCTTTACCCCTTAAAAGCGAGTGATACACACAAAAGCTCCTTCCCTGTAAGAGGGTCGTGTTTCATTACGTTCAGTGCAGAAGTGGGTTTTTCTTTCTTCCATCAGCTTGTATTTTTTATGTGTAGGAAGTTAGAGAACGTATATTTTTTACATATCCAGCTCATGTGTGAGACATTCAGAACTTCAGTCTAAATGAAACTAATCATTTAAAAAAATATGATCGATTCTTAGATTAACTCTAAATAAAAATATCGAAGGTAAAATGTATTTTTTAGGTTTGATTTGTTGCATTTTTGTTTGTTTTGTGTTTTGGTGCCTGGAGGCTTGGTGTGTTACTATTCAAATTTCTAAAATAAATGAAAAGGGTTAACTTTAACTCTTTACTGAAGCTCTAACTCTTCTTTGCAGGTTGTGACTTAATGGTAAAGGATAAAATGAGTCGAGAAGCTGGACTAATGCACGTCAGAAGGCTTTCACGCAGCACTAAATCATCCCTCATTCAGTATATGAAAAGACTGGACTGAAAATTACACTCTTAAATAGGAAAGGTTTTTATAGCTCAGGCTGAAAAATTGAAACTATAAACACAGAGATTTAATTCTTCACTCCACCGTTATACGTACTGTACACGTATCAGTATTTATCATTGTTTTCAATTCCTTGTTTTTCTTCTGCAAAAACAAAAATTAGACTTAAAAAAGATCTACAAAAGCAACACTTGTGCTTCACCGTCCTTAACACATGAAAGGAAATTATATAAATTAAGTTTGTCCAGCTGTCCTTTCTACACCTCCGCGTGTGGGAGAACGAGAGGATTTTCTGCCTTTTCACTACTTTCATGACTTTTTTTGTCCCTATTGTTTGTCGTCCTCCGGGGTTTAACACGTCCAGCGGGAGATGTTCCGTGTAGGAGGGTTCCTGTGACTCATTAACACCACGAATAAAAGTTATAGAGTGAAAGATCCGTCAGCACGGATTACTGCAACCGAGAACTTTTCATTTTTTACATTTATTATAAATCTTGCACGTCAAAGTGGGAAAATGTGCTATGATACACACTTTTAGACAAAAAAAAAAGGTTCTTTCAGGGTTATTAGCCTGATATGAAAACACTCTGTTATAGAACCTTTAAGGGTTCCTCAAAGGGACATACAAAGTTATATTGTTAGCATAACACATAACCGATGTACATTACAAAGCTCGTGTTAAGTGGTTAATTGACTGATCCCAAGCCCCGCCTCCTTTTCTTGTCCATCCAGTCACTGCTTAGCAACCGTTGCTATACTTCATCACCTCGTTCAGGAGACTCGAAAGCCGCGGTTCTCAAACTTTTTGGGCAAATGACCCCAGACGCAACCCTGAGCCCTGGCATTTTGGTCTTTATTTATGATAATGTTTATAAATCCATATTCAATAAATGCTTCAGCATATTTCTGTGATAGATTTCTTGATGTTTTAGATCAAGAAAAAAAAATTGTCCAGTTGTCCAAAAAAATTGTCCAAAAATGTACAGTACCATTTAGCAGCACACACAACCCGTCTTCAGAGTTGGAGTGATATTTGGAATATTAATTTGTAAAATGAATAAAAGAAAAGAGGATTTGTGAGTTTCTCTCACGACCTGTAGTTTGAGAGCTCCTACTGTAACGTTTCTGGCCTCGTGAAGTGGAAGCGCATTTATATCGACTGTCCCTATGAAGCTTTTAATGGTCTTAAGAACAGATCATTGGTGAGGAGATGAGCAGGAATGAAGCAGATGTGCTCCTGAGAGCTCCTGTGGGGAAAAGCTAGAAACAGCGAAATTCACTTCTATAGTCTTCCTGTACGCAAAATCATCATAATGATTAAAATGTTTGATGTAAAATTCAGACTAACACGCGTCTGGGTGTACAAACTTTTCTATGTCTTCTGAGGTGTTTTTTCTTAAAAGATCAGTGATTATTTGGTTATCTGCTGCACCTGATGCAGCTCATCAACAGACACGAGACTTAAACATTTACAGAAATCAGAGGGAAAAGCTCCCAAACTGAGCTCCTTTATCTCTCTGCTTCATTCCTGCTCATTTCCTGACCAGTGATCTGTTGTTAAGATCATTAAAAGATTCATATCTTGCCATTTCGGGCTTTTGTGCCCAGGAGTGTAGGAAGCACAACATGCAGGTTTTCTGTGTTTTAAACTCAGCTGTGGAAATCAGGAGAAATTCTGGGGAAAGAAAAAAAACTCTTTAATAAAATCCTGCTCATGGATCCACGCTGCTGTCCTGCTCCCTCGCCGTTACGGCGTAATCCCCCCCCGGAGTGTGTTAATGCATGTGTCACCACCTCTTTCCCACAAAACCATGCAGAATACAACCAGGTATGAAGTAAATAATGATTTAGAGCTGAAGAAATGAGGGCTGCAACACACATTAAACATCAACATGCCATACGTGCTGCTCAGTGAGTTAAAGCCCAGAGCCACAAGACATTTTAGAGTTTCGTACAGCGTTTTATTCCTTTTCAAAATGTTTCCTTCAGTCTTACAGACGTTACGCTTTACGTTCGCTTTGGAATATTAACAATATTTCTATCTCGTTTAGTTTCCCGTCTTGACCTTGGCACTCTTTCCATTCTAACATCTCTCTCTTAAAAAAATGAATAATGGATAAAGTCAAGCTGGATGTGAAAGTGAAGTTTTATAAAAGCAGACGGAGATTATAACCAACAGGAAACGTCCAGATAATAATCTCTAACTATAAAACACTATAGTTTCAAAATATTGAAGTGTGTTACATGTAAAAGATAAAGGGGATGATACTAGGACAACTAAAATAGAACCTTTTGGGACGTATCATATTGTAACATATCATATTGTAACATATCGTATAGTATCATATCGTATAGTATCATATCGTATAGTATCATATCGTAACATACCGTATAGTATCATATCGTATAGTATCATATAGTATCATATTGTATAGTAACATATCGTATAGTATCATATAGTATCATATTGTATAGTAACATATCGTATAGTATCATATAGTATCATATTGTATAGTAACATATCGTATCATACCGTATAGTAACATATCGTATAGTAACATATTGTATAGTATCATACCGTATCATACCGTATAGTAACATATCGTATCATACCGTATAGTATCATATCGTATCATACCGTATAGTATCATACCGTATCATACCGTATAGTATCATATCGTATCATACCGTATAGTATCATATCGTATCATACCGTATAGTATCATATCGTATCATACCGTATAGTATCATATCATATCATATTGTATAGTATCATATCGTATCATACCATATAGTATCATATCGTATCATACCGTATAGTATCATATCGTATCATACCGTATAGTATCATATCATATCATACCGTATAGTATCATATCATATCATACCGTATAGTATCATATCGTATCATACCGTATTGTATCATATCGTATCATACCGTATAGTATCATATCGTATCATACCGTATAGTATCATATCGTATCATACCGTATAGTATCATATCATATCATACCGTATAGTATCATATCGTATCATATAATAGTATCATATCGTATCATACCGTATAGTATCATATCGTATCATACCGTATAGTATCATATCGTATCATATAATAGTATCATATCGTATCATACCGTATAGTATCATATCGTATCATACCGTATAGTATCATATCGTATCATATAATAGTATCATATCATATCACATAATATTGTATCATATAATATCATATATAGTATCGTTTCATATATCATATCGTATCACATCATATTGTATCGTATCATATCGTAGCATATTATATCATAAAATATATCGTATCATATAGCGTAAAATAAATCATATCGTATCATATCATATTGTAACATATCATATTGCATTGTACCGTATCAAATCATAGTATATCGTAAAATATATCGTTTCACATCATATAATATCATATCATCGCATATAATATCGTATCGTATCGTATCATACCATATCATATTGTAACATATCATATAATATTGTGTTGTATTGTATATTGTATTTTATGCTCCATTTAGGAATTTCCTTTCATGCTTCATTTCATTTGTCTCATGAGTTCAGTCAGCCATTTCGATATTGTCCTTATGCAATAATTTTAAATAAATAAAAATAAAATACAAGATGTTTGGACACTTTAACACGTTCCCCCGCAACTACTGTTTACACGGCACTGTGAAGTGACCTGTCTGTGAGGAAGGTGCTGTATAAATATAAATACTAGTTATTATTATTATTATTATTATTATTATTATTATTATTATTATTATACGCCTGTTAATAAAGTCATGCAAACCATCACAGGTCTGTACTGGTTCCTGATGGTTGTGTGATGGTTAGCGATGGAATGTGGAGCATATTTTGTTTATGCGGTCGGTATCAATCCCTGCTGAAACACTCATTAGAAAGCATTAGAGATTTCTGCTGGTTCCTCATGTGTTCCTGTTGGTTTGTAGTGGCAGTTTAATGCAATGTATTGTTTGTTCTTAACGGTTCCTGATGGTTTATCTAATTTTATTTGCATGGTGATCATCTACCGATAAAAGAGGAGTTCTGGTAGTATTAATTAATTACCAGAAAATCTCTAATGGAAGCCCAAAGGAATCTGACGCAAACCAGTAGATGTTTTATGAGCAGGGATAAAGAATCTGAGGTTGGGATTAGAAGAAGAAGAAGATCAGAAGAAGTGAAGAATTTGTAAATGAATAAGTTTGTTCTGGAGGCATGAGATGGTCCTGAGGTTGAGCTTGGCTGAGATTCTGGGCAGAATTTGGATTTTGGACAATTCATGAGCAGAAGGATCCTAGGATCTTGAGCAGAACCCTGAACTCTGGGATTCTGCCTCACTTGTACGTCACTTTGGATAAAACGCGTCTGTTGAATGAAGAAATGTTAAGTGGGAAATAAATCCAGTTGTGCATGTGGCATTTATTTACATTTCAGACTCTAAAGGGAAAATATGAAATTAGGAAAACAGCGCATGTTGACCTCCGAGCTCTGCGTCTTTCTCCATTCCTCCTGCATGACACGAACCCGACTCAGAACCACTTTAACTCCAACTCATGGCTGATTCTCGTCTCCTTTTGTGGCCTTGTAATGTTCTTCTCAGATTTTGGCTCCACGCTGTAAAGTCCCTTGTTTGCAGGAGGACGTCTCACACCCGAGCGAGGAAGGGAAAGCCGTTAAACAGGGTCATTACTCCGTGTGTGAGATGCATCTTCGTTACGAGCTGATTGCCGTTGCTATAGTTGCTATAGTGGATGTGACGGTAATGACCGTATCCTCGGCGGCCATGAAACTCGGTTTTATGACCTTGATGAGACACGAGGATCCATCAGAGCCGCTCTGTATCTGATGCTTCTGGAAATGAACGCCGCTCAGGCGGTGTCACAGCTTTCACTATCTGTCTACAGTTTAGCATTTTCACAAAGAACAACAAAATGGAGGAACTGATGATTACTACATCTCGCTTTGCAACGCCTGCAGGAGGTTTGATGGTTTAGTGAACAGCTAATGTTCGGTTGGTAGCGACATCAAGAAAATAGCGAGGAGGCAGAAGTCTGGTGTGAGAGCTAAATAGTTTCTGGTTCTTAGAAAAGTAGAACTCAGGAACGCAAACAGGGTCAGTCTGCAGACTGCAGATAGATGGGCGTGTCTTTGAGAACATACACAGCCACGCCCCTTAAGCATTAATGAGTAGGCCTAGTATTAATACTGCACTTAGCTAATAAGACTAGCTAAAGTTAGCATACTAATAAATTCCATCTCCTTGCCTCGCCCTTGACACGCCCACATTCAGGTTCTGTGAATGTTCAGGTTCAGGTTCCGACCCACTCAGAGCTGCTACCATTTCCATACCATATGGCGTCAATGACACGGCATCTATCGTGTGTGATCTTCTGAACTAGAACATGTTTCTGGAACAGCGTTACTTTTAGCGATCTGATGTCATCTGTGTTTTTTCGATGTTTTATTAAATAAAAAAGACACATTTTGCCACTCATTTTAAAAAAAGACTCCACTGTAATGGACTAGCTAATGTTAGCTACCTACAATTGGCGCTGGTTTCTCCCATGAAAACACACCTCAAATCTCAGAATTCGTCCGCTATCTGGTGCTTTCTTCTTCTTTTTTCTTCAGAAAAACAAAACCACAGCTCCGCCCTCTCGTATTCTTGTTTTCTATTGGCTCACATTTCTGTTGAGATTCATGAATTACCCTTGAAGTGAATTTAAGTTTATTAAAACAATGGAAATATGAATTGATTAGAAATCTTCCGAAAGCACTCCCTTCGACTCAGAGCTCACCTTTGATCAGGATTAGCTCAGAGATTAGCACCATCTCGCTTCGCTACCTTTGTTTTCGTAAACGACCCATTTACCGTCGCCGATGTCATGGAAAGATCAGGTGAGGAGGAGTGCGAGTCTAAAGTCTGCTCTTAAATACGGACTTTTGCATGTGGAGTAACCAGGGAGACCAGAGCGGCATGGAGGAGACGTCAATTACACACACACACACACACACACACACACACACACACACGCACACACACACCGCCTTATCACAGACACCTGTCCTTACCTTTCTCTCTCTCTCTCTGTCTCTCTCTCTTGCTGTCTCTCTCTCTCTCTCTGTCCCTCTCTCTCTGACTTTCTGTCTCTGTCTCTCTGTCTCTCTCTCTCTGACTTTCTGTCTCTCTCTCTCTCTGTCTCTCTCTCTCTCTCTCTCTCTGTCTCTCTCTCTTGCTGTCTCTCTCTCTCTGTCCCTCTCTCTCTGACTTTCTGTCTCTCTCTCTGACTTTCTGTCTCTGTTTCTCTCTGTCTTTCTCTCTGTCTCTCTCTCTCTGTCTCTCTGTCTTTCTCTCTGTCTCTCTGATTTCTGTCTCTCTCTCTCTCTGTCTCTCTCTCTGTCTCTCTCTCTTTCTCTCTCTCTCTGTAGCTTAACAGTTGCTGCCTGTTTCACACTCAATCGACTCTATAGATCACAAGTCACCCGACTTTGTGTGTGTGTGTGTGTGTGTGTGTGTGTGTGTGTGTGTGTGTTATTGTATATTTGGGTGGGGACTTTGTTAAATCTTCACACATTTCCAGATCAAACAGGAACCAGCAGAACTTGAGGTTCTGCTCATGATTGTTTTTCACTAATCTGAGAGACAACTATAAAATGGCCGCTCATATCAGCTGCAAACAAATTAATAACGAAGCAGCTCTGAGATCTTTATATTCAATCGGTGATAATTCTAATAAACAAACTAGCATGAGGTCGCTGGATATGGCTTGATATCACAGCTTACTTCCTAGCTAGCATTAATTTGCTAAATAAAGATCGATAGCACATGCTACTTGCTAGCTAGAATTAGACTGCTAAATAGAGACAGATCTCAAGTTACTTGCTAGCTAGCATTGGTTTGCTAGATATGGATAAATATACAGCTATAGATACAGATAGATAAAACTCAAGTTACTTGCTAGCTAGCACTAGTTTGCTAAATAGAGATAAACATAATAAGTTTTTTGGAACTATGAAAGGTGTCTGAAACAAAACATATTAAGACATATCTCATAATTCCATTCACCGGATGACAGGATAGACGGATATGCTTTTTTAAATTTTCCGTTAAAATGCTGCTTCATGAAAACAACAACAAAATCAGACAATAAGTTCATACTACGTGAGTAGTTTATAACGCAGTATTGTGGTGATATCATTTACAAAAAAACGTTCTTTAAAATGACCATTTGTATTAGAACAGAGCATCATTATAAATGAATAGTTAATAGTATGTGTGTGTGTGTGTGTGTGTGTGTGTGTGTTTTGCAGTCAGACCCCCCACCTGGGAGCAGGTTTTAATCTCTGCTGTCGTTCGTGTCTCTGTAATCACATGAGATGGGATGATGGCGGCTCCTGGACCTCCTGCGGGGTGTTAGGCTGTATTTACGTGTGTTATGGTGTGTGTGTGCGTGTGTGTGTGTTGATATAAAGACCCCCGGGTGAGAAGCAGACCCCCAGGCGAGCACTTTTACATTCAGAGGTCCTTGCTAATGGACAGAGCAGTGTGCAGAGACACACACTTCACGACCTGTCCCTCTTTCTCTTCATTTTCACGCCTCTCGCTGCGTGGCTGTTTAACACACACCGTATGTGGCCTTCTGTAATATACGATGTTTATGATAAACTCCCATGTGTGTTTATCATAAAAGTCCGTCAACACATGGTCACATGATCAACGCATACATGTACACTCGGGTCTTCATCCAGTATCAAGAGCTGTTTTTATTTCATTATTCATCAGTTAGCGTTTTGTCCAATTCTCCATTAGTAATTTATTAACTACTGACTTGTTAACACACAAAAATACTTCGTTTGCGGTTATTAAACTTAGATCTCATTTCAAGCATTAAAAAAAGTTCTTACATTTTCATTTAGACTTTTCGAGTAGTTGGTGCAAATCTAAAAGATCATGACTCAAGTGATTTTATTCTTTTTTTTTATCCAGTTAGAAGTTTTTATTAACCGTAGCCTTTTTTATTCTAGCAATCAAATTTATACCCGTTTGTATGGATTCCAACATCCAACAATATCAAACTGGATACAAAAAATTTATGTGTAAATCATTTAAAAATTCCAGTTACTTCATGAAAACGTTTGTAGCCTGCGTTTCACTCCTGCACAGATTATGTACAGGGCTACGGGTTACGCTGTCGAGTTGAATGAATTTAATGTTATCTAATCAATTCAATCACGTTAGGATTTGAAAGAAAGTGACTCCAAAACAAATCCATAAATCACGACGAATAAGACTAGCCGTACAATGAGGACAAAAATAATGACACCCTATGAAAGGAGGAAGAGTGATTGTGTGTGTGTGTTTCTGGTAGCCGACTCGCCGCAGTGGCTGAGCTGCATTACTGGAAGATTTTCAGCTCTTTGTGAACTTGTGGGCGTGGCTAAATGTAAACATGCTGTGAATGCGCTTAGTAAATTAAGGCTGATTAGTGTTTACCGACACACGCATGTGAGTACGAAGAAATTCAGAAACTTTTGTAAATTTGGTGGGAATTTTTAGTTCAGTTTGGTCACGAAAACATTTACACACAATTTTACAAAAAAATTTGACAAATGAGGCACAATAGAGCTTTTCACACTTGAAATATTTACCCCTGAGTCACTCTAATCCCGGGTTAACTGAATCCTGGGTTTTCATAATCTGATCCTGAATCACACTGTACACTCCTGAACCCTGGGTTAACTTTCTTATTTGCATATTCGCAGTGTCAAGAACCATGACTGGATAAATAATCCAACGCAACCGGTTTAAATGATGGCTTGTGTCGCATTTTCACATCAGTGAGAAAAAATGTCACTACGTAAATAAAAATAAAAAAGGACAGGTCTGCCGTTCTGCGCCTGATTATCAGGCATTGTTATCGTTCACAGTTTTGTAATCTTTTTTGTCATATAGTTGACCAGGCGTTCGCTGATATCCAGCTTCAGGTAATTTTTCACTCAGTTCTTTAAATACTCGGTTATTTCTGACCATAACTGTAAAAATACTGTAAAATCGGTCTCCTCTGACGCCTTTTCTGTCACCAATATGTTCTTTATTTAGTCTTGTTTTTATCTTTATTTTATTCTTACTTTATTCTTGTGTTTTATGGATGCTGCGGGAACACTCTAATTTCCCCTTGGGATCAATAAAGTCTTATTTTATCTTATCTTATCTTAAAAAGTGTGTTTCTGGAGATTTGATTCTGTCGGAATGAAATGTACGGCATCACGACAATTTAAGAAAATGTTCTCACACACAAAGAAATAAATCCAGAGACTCGTTTATTTCATGAGATCATTTATGTACGTCAGGAATTTACAGAACAACTTAGTCTCAGTAAAATGTCTCAGCTGAATTACAGCTCAGCGTTGGTCATTAACGTTACCGGATTTGCGTCCTACAGGCACTTTGATCTTTTACACAATTTCAGACTTTTGTAAAAAAAAAAAAAAAAAAATTCCAGGTAGCAAAGACCAGAACTCCGGCCGCTTAATTAACATCCGATTCATCAACACTCTTACAATGAAGTTAAGACATTTTACACAAATTATAAACATACGATTCAAATGACTTTAAAAAAACAGGAACTTAATACAACAACATTACACCTACTGCAAATCCACATAACGATATAATGTTCAAAATTATTATCTACATATTTATGAGAAATAAACAGCAGCACTCGATCTCTCAGTGCCACCGAAGGTTTTTTGGTCAGAAATAAATAGATGAAATAAAAAAAAAAAAAAAAAAAAAAAAAAAAAAAAAAAAAAAAAAAAAAAAGATCTCCCAGTGTTTTATAATACACAGTGTGAATTTAATATCAAATAGACTGTTTATAAAAGACACTACATCATAAAACCGTGTTTTTTTTCCCCCCTCATTGTTCTTTCTGCTTATAAAAAAAATTGAAGAACTAAGAAGTGTGTGTGTGTTTTTATATAAAAGATTTACATTACGGGGACTGAAGATGTTGCGAGGACAAACGTCCAGCTGCACCAGTTCAACTGATTAAAATGTACAAAAAAAACAACCTGAAATCGAAACAAACCTGCTCTTCTTTGAAAACATGTTTTGGTAATTTTTTAAAAATACATTTTCCTCGTGAGAATGACGTCTCTAGTTTCACAGGATTAAAAAAAAACGTCAGTGGAGTAACTGCAGAAAGAGCCGAGCGTCTAGAGCCGACTCCATGATTGTTTTTTGGGAAACGCCCACATTTCAAACGCCAATCAAACTCCAACTAAAAACAAAAACAAAACAAAAGTCCCGCCCACCCAAATATGCACCTTCAATCAGACATACTTCAAATTCCAGAAGAAAAATGTGTTTCTTCTGTTTCAGGTGGAAAACAGGTAAAATAGGAGCCGTGTAGAATTTGCGGTGCATCGCAAGTGCCGAATGTGACACTTTTAAAATCCGTAACATCAGCGACAGGAAACGTTGCATCTTCTGTATTTACGTTTTAAACAGAAGTCCGAATATAATCCGAATCTTCACACAGGATAAATAAACGGGTGCAGTCTGTCATGGAGAACACTGGAAACCATGACATATGAAACGTATTAAAAACATTAGCTATGTTGTAATGGTACAATTACGCAGCAAAAAAAACAAAACAAAAAGTAGATTGTAAACTTACGTTATATCAACTGGTGCAAGTGCCTTCTGATCCCTGTAATGGAAATTACATGAAAATTAAACAAGAGACGTTAATCAGGGATGTTTTTTTAAAACATTTTGTCCTATTAACGATTCGGTTTTTGTGTAAATTAAACGCACGTGGACTTGAGGACCAGCAGAAGGAGCTCGCACGTCATTTTATCACGAGACGAGCCTTGACATGAGAATGCAGTAAAAATCCAACGTCCAATCACGTTTAAGAGAGAAAGAGAGTGAGTTTAAAACTGATTTTAAGTGATTTTTAGTTCGGCTTGAGCTTAAGAGAGTCTGCAACAAGAAAAATAAACTCCACAATGAACAATGTGTGATTTAATTCTTACATCAGAAGCTTATTGTGTGATTTTTCTACACCACACGTTCCTTATGATCTCTTTCCAGTCAGACCTTTCGGTGTTTACTGAAACATAATATTATCATTTTTATCTGTCATGGAAACCCCCAGGCTGAATGTCCCGTGTCCTGTGGCTGGTTTAAGATTAAAAAAAAAAAAAGGTTTAGAAAAGACTGAAAAAAAAAAGAGAAGGCGGCGACACCATAAAATATAAAATCATAAAATATCACTTTACCAAAAAACTCTCATTAAAAGTGTTAAAAAGCTAATGTTAAGCGCATCAGGTCATAAGCGCAGAGCGTTAATTTCGTTAAATCAAATACACACACACACACACACACACACATATATATACACAGTATAAACGACATGTTATACATTATATACAAGAAGTTATATACATCTCTGTACAAAGGTCTCTTTAAAACCATAAAACATCAACACGCACCGGCGACATTCCAGTTCATTACATTATAATCTGCTCCGCTTTTTAATTTTATTTAAAAAAAGCTTTTTTTAGAGGCACAAAGGTCATTAAAAACAGCAGAGACATGTCTGGCAGATTATTATTATTATTATTATTATTATACTAATTTCGGAGCAGATTTCCTTTCCTTTAAGTAATTGTAATGGTGAAAAAAACAGGAAAATCAGACTGATTAAAGAAATAAAAAGAATGAAGGACGGCTTTTTTAGGTTTTGGGTTTAATTAAAAAAAAATAATTCTGACTTTCTGGCATTAAAAAGTATGGACAAGTATAAACGGATGAAAAATCTCCCATCTTAAATATATTATACTTTTGAAAATAAATGCTTAATGAATGAGACTATAAAACACTTGTCAGTATGAAGTGTGTGTGTGTGTGTGTGTGTGTGTGTGTGTGTACAGAGCCATGATTTATTCTTAAAATCCATTTATATAATCAGAATTGCACTGAACTTTTTCTTTTCTTCCGGTTCTCAGCACTTTAATCGTGTGTGTGTGTGTGTGTGTGTGTGTGTGTGTGTGTGTGTGTGTTTACCCCGACACCCAGCTGTGTGTGTTGCTCTTGACAGCAGTGTGTGTGAAGCCCTGCTGGCTGGCGGCCGGGTCGAAGTTGAAGTCGAGCGCGTCTCCGTCCATCAGCGTGTCGTGCAGCACGCTCTCCACGTCACATTCCAGCCGCTCGATCGCCATGTCGTCCAGGTCGCTAGGCAACCGCTCCAGGTGGTTGTGATGGTGATGGTGGTGATGATGCTGCAGGACCGGAGCGTGTCTGTGGAAACCATTGCTGTTGACGATGCAGTAACTGGGCGGCGCCGAATCGATAGCTCCTCCTCCTCCTCCTCCTCCTCCTCCCATGTGCGCCAGGTGAGGATACGGCTTCATGTTGCCATGACGACCGAGATGTCCCTGAGGCAGGAGGGCACACCTGTTCATGCCCACTGCTGTAGAGGTGTGTGTGTGAGCGTGTGTGTGAGAGTGTGTGTGAGCGTGTGTGTGTGAGCCCATCGCTTTTCCTGCTTGCCCCATGTGCCCTTGAGCATTATAGGGAGGTAAGACTCTCCCTCCTTGCGGCCCTGCTGCCTCCATGGGGGGCAGAACGTCTCCTCTGGGCTCCCCGTCGTTACTCAGGAGTTCCTTTAAAAGCCCAGTAGGGCAATTAAACTGCCCTATGTAGGGGTTATAACCCGCCGCCTTGCTGTCCGACAGAGTCTGGATGGTCATGGCGTTAATGCTCACGCCGCTCTGCCACTTGTGGAAGTCCTGGCCTGCGCTGTAGGGAGCGTACGGAGCGCTCGGAGCGTCTGAGCTGTTCTTGGGCGAAAGCAGGTTCAGATTATCTAACAGGTTCTCCATCATCAGGTTCTTGGAGCCGAAAGAGCCGGTCACCTCGGACAGACTCGGCAGTTTGGAGGCCAATTTAGTGGCCTGGTATCCGAGGTGGAGTTCTCCTGCCTCGCTAACGTCCTCCTCGGGGAGGAAAGGTGAGCGCCGGCCGCTGAGCGTGCTCGCGTCTGAGCTGGCCCGCGTGCGGAAACTTCCCCACGCTTCAAAATCATCGTTACTGTGAGAGTTCGGACTGCCGAGCCACTTCGAGTAACCGGGACTGTTCGAGCCGCCGTCCAGTCCAACCTGCGGAGACACGAGGACCAGGACACTGATATGTTAACACTCATTAATAATAATCATAATAATAATCATAATAATAATAAATTATCTTCTATCAGACAATTTTCACTTTTACATCCTATCCCTAAGTATATTTACTCAATTTTGATCTTTTGGCTTTATTTCTATTTTCTTCAAATTTACTTTCAGCTCTACTGCATCCTTCTGCAAGTTTAATTATTTACTTCCAATTTAATAACCCGCTTTATTTTCACTCTATTTTTACCTTTCCTTATATATAATCTTTCAAAAATGAAATTAAATAAATATTTCAAAATGTGATGTTCTTTTTGTTCTATTTACCTTTTAAATAAAACTATAATATGAAAATATTAACAATAAAATATATATATTATTGATATCAAAAATACTTTTTGTAGCTTGTGAATTATTATAAAAAATTATCTTTTTGTGTTTTTTTCACTTTTTTTTTTTTTGTTGCATTTTTAACTTTATGTTACTATTTCAGTTCACCTTTCTGTAAATGATCCATCCATTTATGGTAAATCTTTTTGTTAAAATTAGTCATCCTTGAGCCTTGAGTTTTACGATTTATGATCAATTTTCTATAATCTATTTTTCCTCAGTATTTTACGTTACTTTCGGGTATTTATTTATTTATTTATTTGTTTTAGATATTATATGCAGTATTTGTTTACATATTTATTCCGTTTTGTTTTGTGTTATTTAGTTTAGTGTTGGTGAAGTCAGCGGTTCGCAGCGCCATCATTAGCATAAGCATTAGCTTTAGCTTTAGCATTAGCGTTGCTCCTGAGATTCACCTTCTTCTTAGCGGCTCGGCCGCGGCTCTTGGTGAACTTGCTGTTGTTGTCCATGGAGGCGGCTCTGCGGCGCGGGGATTTACCGCTCTTTCCTCCTTCAGGGTTCAGCATCCACCACGAGCTCTTCCCCGTGCCCTCGTTCTGTACGCGCACGAAGCGGCTGTGCAGAGACAGATTGTGACGGATCGAGTTCTGCAAAAAAAACAAAAAAAAAACAAACAGTGATGTGTAAAATTTCTCCAACAGAAATGTGTGTAAAATATTAACTGCTGTCTATTAATGTTTTTAGTTTTAAATAGTTTTAAATGAAACGTTACAGGTGTAAAGAGACATCCAGGGAACAATGCTGCAAAAAAAAAACTCTCAGGAAGTTAGCTAAATAAATATTAGCATTCATTAACAGTTATATACATGTACACGTAGTTTAAAAGATTTTATTTTTTATCAGAAGATCGCGCGGTTAGGTTTAGCTCGCTAACGTCACACGGCATGATAGCTAGCGTGAGCTACACGGATGTACACGCGTTTAGCACGAATTATTACGCAAGACAGCGTTAAAGCTAAAACATTACTAGCCACGTGCTCTATTCCAGAGGAACACTATTTACACACACACACACACACACACACACACACACACACACACACACACACACACACACACACACA
>CM040991.1:793494-841289 GCA_022985145.1 Pangasius djambal
ACACACACACACACACAGATACCTGAACACACACACAATTTGTTCGTGTATTCATGGCATTTAAAGCAACTCGTCCTGACCAAAGTGATGTACAGCGAACAAAATGAAATAGCACACAAAACAATACAAATAAAACAACGTATAAAACAGTCAGACAAACAAACACCAACAAATGCTTCAGACTACCACCTTCTGCCCCGATGAAAAGGTTCAGCATGTTCGAGTAGGTTTCGGAACCAGATTTTCGTTCTGAAATGGACGTTGCTGTATGATAGCTGTAGGAGGTGCAGAGACGGCAAACACAACACACCTCTCACCTCTGTGCTTTAACTGTGAACTTGGATTGGAACAGCCAAGTAATTTTATGAGGAAGATCTCAAGGATCTCTGTGCAGTCGAAGTCAAGAGCTGATCTCTAAACTCAACTCTAAAATAACCCGTGAGCAGGTGAAGTGAAGCGAGGAGCGAGGACTGGAGGAGTGGTGTGAGCGATCTGGCAGCAGCGATCTGACATGAACACATGAATCATTTTCTCAAAATCGTTAAAGGACTGAAAAAGGTTGGGCTTTCACATCAATCATCCTGATGTGACAACAGAGTTGTGTCATTGAGTCACTTTATATAGTTCTTGCATTGTCAGCTGGTCACTTTACACCTTACTAAGTGTAATACTTTGTCTACGTATGCCAGTTTTTCCCCTCCCTCCTGTCTTTTTTCCCTTTACGTGTTTTGTGTGTATGTAAGCAATTTATCTCAGCCTTGCCACAAGCATTTCAATCTATATCTGTCTTGACATAATGTGTAAATGATAAATAAACTTGAGCTGACTTCTGAAATGTTAAATCAAATGACACCAAGGTGCTAAGGTATGTATTTGACCAAGATTCTTAAAATAGACTGGGGAGGATCATATATTTTGGATAAAGTTTAGTCTTTGGAAAAGCTTTATATAAATGAAACGTTATATATGTTTAAATACATTATTATTACAATTTTCTTAAACATGCACAACTTTAATCCACACTGTATCTTAGATTAATTTCTAACATTAACATCCAGTTATTCTTTTGATTAAAAACCTATACAAACACACCAAAAAAACCCCAATAATGATCAGGATACAGTCTTTGTAGATCAGATGGTCGCCTTTTGATGACAGAATAAACACCTGAGAAATCATTTTCTCCACTATAATCTCTGCTAGCTCGCTAATTCCAGTTTACATCAGAATATTTCCGTGCTACATGCCATCAGAATCAGACTTAAACTCTTCCGGAAAAACGACATCATTTATTTATAAACAGCAAACCAACAAAAAACTAATAATATCGACATTAGGTTACGCTACAACAACAACAACAACAACAACCGGCGTATATGATCCTTTACTTCCGGCATCTGTAGGACCCTTTGTGTACCTATCATATGCGCCTGATTAAAAATCTGCTTCGCTAACACACAATATCGTATATTGTAATATTGTAATATGAAATATCAGTTATTTTAGTCACGTTGAATTTGAACAGGTATAATTTTAACAAAATATAATGCAATTTTTTTTAAGGACCAACTGAAGAGAATGAAGTCCGAAAGTTGTTGGCTAACGTTAAATTGTCTGTTTGAAATGCAAGTACATAACGCTCCGAGATAGTTATCACGACTGACAAGACTTTTCAGAATTCCACGCGTTTCAACACGGATATTTTACACTTAACTTATTTGCTTAATGTTTGAATTCATTTAAGTACACTTCAGTTCACACGCATCACCCGGAATCAGGCACATCAATAGCTACCTAATTAGTTAGTAACCTACTACTGCCACCTAGTGACCATAAGTAAGAAATACATCTAAATGCACAGACACACAGCTTCCCAGAAAATAAATGAACACGTGGATTAAAGAGGAATTAAACACAACACATTTAAGATACTGGAGGAGAAACAGACACTAGTGTATCCGAAATGTATTAGATTAGATCGCGTATACAGTATAAGAGATATTACAGCCAATTTTACAAAGTTTAAAATCAGTTATTCACAGCCACTTTTATTTGCAAGGAAGTTGTCTGAGCATGCATGATGCTTCTCACTGATAAAACACCATGTACAAATGCAAATATATTAACTTAGTTCTTTACATGAACACAGCTGAGCACAGGAACAGTTACGCTTCTACAGGTTGATACAGGTGTATTAGTGTGCTGATGCGGTCTGAGGTGTGCTTTCCACATTTATGAAACAAAATCCATGAGTATTTATGGTAAAAAAAAAACAAACAAACAAACAAAAAAAAAAAAACAATCACAGCCTGGCTGATCTGTTCTGTTGATTTATTATTCAACCAATCAATGAGTCAATGAATCAATTAATCATTGAAGTTTTGGTTGTTTTTGTGCTTTTACTGTCATAAGATGTTTTATTTCTTATTTTACTCCAGAGATATGAACGCTGTTGGTTTATTTTAGTGTCTTTGAGGCTGAGTGACCGAGTGACCCCTTTATTTAAAAAAATAAATAAATAAATATTAACACCTGTAAAAATGAGGCTAGGCGTAGAACCGAACATAAACGTGACTCTTATGAGCACTGAGTGTGTGATTATCATGATCCTGTTTTGTTTGGAACATATTTTGGATTCCTGCTTTCTTCTCTCACACCTGGTTGTTGAAATCCATCACTACTCGAGTCCACCTCCACCTTCCCCCTGCTACAGGACTGTCGCCTTTAATAACCAGGAGACCCGGCTTGTTTTTCAGTTCTCTGCTCTGTTCTGATTCATCATTAAGCTTTGCTAGACAGCTGGATTTTTCAGTGAAAGTTTTTCATGGGATTTTTCATTTTTCTAGGTCGTGCCCAATAATGGATGTTTCTGGTTAGCATTTGTGGCTGTTTGTTAACAGGAACAGGATTTTCTTTCCCTCCCATTAGCACAGAGGCAGATGTTGAAGCACAAATCTCCAGCTGTTTCTACAGGAGGAAGGCTTTAATTTTGTGGCTCTCCTGCTTTATTCTTTAAACATAGGTGTTGAGCTGTTCGTCAAAGCAGACAGCAAACTGGAGAGAACTGCATTTACTGGAGAATTCCAGCATCCAACATGTGATTTAGAGCACTGAGGTTATTAATAAGATCCAGAGGAATGGGACTGTAGCATTGCCTGGAAATGGGACACGTTTGGATCAGAAAAAAAAGACATAAATATCAGAAATCACACAAAGTCACACACAAGTACACAAAAGCACAAGGTTCCACTTTAGGAGTGGCCCCCGGTCTTGCATTTCTGAAGTGGGAGGAGCTAATTAAGCTTCAACAGCCAATCAGAATAAAGAACTTAATTATCAGGCAGCTCAAAAGTATTTATTCCAGACTGTCATTCTAACAGTTCATACCTGAGTGCTGAGTAAAGAGCGCAAGAGGTAGGACTGTGTATTTATTTCCTGTTATTATTATTATTATTATTATTATTATTATTATTAAAGTGTCTATCATTGATTCCAGTTGATTTAGTCTTTCTGTCTAAAATGTGTCTTTGAGTCTTCCATAAGTTTATAATTTGTGTCTTAGAGCCAGAAAAGTACCAGACACAACAAATTTAATTAAATTGACCAAAATTTTATAAGATTATTAAGTTTCAGCTTTACATATTAAGCTGTATCATTTACAAAGCAAAAAAACAAAACAAAACCCATGACATAAATAATGATTGAAAGTATCACAAAAAGACATACAGATATAAATAAATACATAATCTTATAAAATGTGACATTGGTGAAGTTAAGCAACAGGAAATGAAAACTAAATGAAAAAAGAAAATGAAAATCAAATCAGTTGGTAAAAGAAATGCATACTGAAGCGTGTGGAATAAAATGCAGGGTTTTAGGTGTGTTACTTATCAGCCTTTTCTGTTCATATTAAACATACTATTATATTGTGTAGTGTTTTTTGACCAGTTTTAACTTATTCATCCCACTCAGGTATCGGAGATGTTCTCCTCCTCGATGTCTGTCGTCTGGGCTTTGTCCTGTTTCTTAATCCTGCCTTGTAAGTGGACCCGTTTTTAACGCACCATCCAGTTATACTGACACTTTATTTGTTTATTTATTTTATTTGATGTTTTAATATTAAATGATCATTTCTCATGTGCAGCTCTTCTGCAGGCGACGCCTCTCACAAAACCTGCTGATAAAGCTAACAGTAAAGATCTTTGTATCACATTTTTATCCATTTTGAAGGCTGATTAGTAGTATCTGTGCAAATAAAAGATATAAAGCTTAGAAATAACAGAGAAAATTATAGATATAAAAGTATAAAAGTACAACCATTCAGACATTATTGACAAAAATTAAACATACTAATGAGTATCAATTTATCCGCTCAATTTGAAATGTTATTACTGAAATTTTGAAGATGAAGCTTCTGAAATATATTCTAATTTCAGAACCAGGTCGGTCTGTAAGTATCGACTCGTTTGAAGCGCATAACTTCCTGGCGCGTTCTCGCCGTTCAGCTGACCCAAAATGGTACCAAAAGGACCCAGACTTCCAGTCCTACTATAGATACTACAGCAGCATTGGACACCTTGAGGGCGTAAGTGTTGTCTATCTCTCTGTTTGTCTCTCTGTCTCTCTTGCTGCTTTACTTCCTCTGTGTTTTTTTTTTCTTCCTGAACAGCTCTATGAGATCGACAAGATCCGGATGCTCTACCAACAAATGCGCCACTTGGAGCACACCTACGGCACGGACGCCTCCAAATACCAGAACATCTTAGGCCTTCAAATTCCTGAAGCCATTTCTCCACCTCCCACTACAAAACCTCCACCTCCACCCTCTACCCATCCACCAGTGCTGTCTCTCTCTCAGTCTGATGTTATATACCTGTGCAATCCCAAAGACCCGCTCTGTAAGCCCAGAATTGTCTATGTGCCCACCGGTGCTGTCGTTGTTCCCTGTGATCCACGTTACCACCCCAGCTGTAAGCTAAGTACGTCTACTAAGGGCCCTTCTGAGGCCGCTGAGCTGCATTCCACCACCCCTTCACCCGTCGCGAAATCTCCTAGCATCATCGTCAAAGAGATGGAGTACGAATGTGACCCTTACTGGGACCCCGACTGCTTCATCGAAAATGCTCCAAGACCTATAAAAGCGAGCGATCCTCCACTATCTAACCTCCCGATTAAATCTCTGCTCGTCAACAAAGCAGAAAAAGAGAATGAAGAAGACGCTCCTGCGTCATCATCTGAGGACAAAGGGACTTTGGATGCTTCCTATGGCCTCTATGATCCACATGATTACTACAGGGATCTTTATGATCCTTACCGTTATGTTAATCCAGGTCCTGGTCCTCAGTAAGACTGTGACTATGTCCAAAAACGCATAATACTGGAAAAATAGTGGGTCAAAATGGCAGACCACTATACAATACTATAATACTGGAAGTCAAAAATTTGAAACCTTTTTGATATTATTATTATTATTATTATTATTATTATTATTATTATTATTATTATTTTATTTAGACTTCTCATATATGCGATTTGGGCCGTAGTCCAGTCTTAAGTAGATGGATGACTTATAGTATGGAAAGTAAAATAAACACCAAACATAACTTGGAGAAAATTGTGATTTAAAACGTAAATTGATTTTAAAATAAAGAATTTTTTAGGCTCAAATGTTGTCAGTGTTTGTATAAATTAACAAATTCAGTGCTTTAGTAAAATACTGTTTGATAATCAGACTTTCGTTAAATCAGCGAAATAATCATTGTTTAAAAAATATAAATAAATAAAAACGCCTCAAAAATGGCTAGTTAACTAAATTTTATGCTAATTCGTTTTAAAGAGTACTCTTTTATTGTAAACTCATCGTCGTATACGTGCATAAAACGTATGAACATTCAATATAAAGTTAATAATAATGGTTAATTATGTATATTCACTTCAGCCTTAATTTTATATACTCATTTTAACACAAAAAAAACCCCACTCAAATTAGCGTTTGCTAACTTGTGCAGCTAGCTAAATGCTACATTCTCATAATTCACAGTGCCAATACACTCGATAAACAATAATGCTCCTAAAATGTAATATGTAATAATTAGTGTAACTGTAGTGTATGAATATCTGACAACATCGTTTTGGTTATTTTATTTATTTGACTGTTTGACTTTTTGTGGCTCTTCCAACTAATTAGTTACTTAAGAACGTTGGCTAAGTTAATAAACGTTAAATGCTAAAATTCCTGATTGTTAGTGAAGTTGGTCCTCAGAGAGGTTGATATGAGATCGTGTCAATTGCATAAAGAAGGTAGCGTGGCCGAGCGGTCTAAGGCGCTGGATTTAGGCTCCAGTCTCTCTGGAGGCGTGGGTTCGAATCCCACCGCTGCCAACATGTTTTTCTTTCCTTCTTTTAAAATTTATATATATTTTAGAAAATATATATAACGACTATCTTGTATCTGGAATCTCTTAATCGCCGCTTCAATATTCTAAATAAACTACAGTGTTTAATGATGACGACATAAACAACGCGCCATTAAAGGCAACACAACAAGCCTTTCCAGAAATTAAACTTTTTTTTTTTTTTTCTTCACAAATACATATGTATCAGACAGGACTGATCGAGGTGTTGCTGTTCCCTGACAAAATATAATCACATGTTCAAAGAATCTAATCGTGTAATCTTTTGTAACCTGGTTACGAAACAGATAAGAACATACCTCACTGATGTGACGTCAAAACTAAGCGACGAAAGGACTGACTAATAAAAGTGTCAAGATGTTTTCAGTCAGCAATGTTTTATTTATTTATTTATTTATTTATTTTCATGACATGTCAGTCAAAGCTGATTGTAAAACCTCGTGAGGAGCAGCTTGCAATGAGGCGTAGTCAACCGGAAGTAAATAAGTATTTATATTGAGTGCTCTTCCAAAACAAATCTTCCAAATGGTTCAAGTGGTACATGTATGCGCACCCTGTCTGTGTAATACAGTAATAAGATAGATATCCGTAGTAGTTTGGTAATATAACTAAGAATGTTTGGAGGCTAAAGTTTTGACATGAGAGGCACCAAGTAGATAAAAGGCACCGCTGGGATTCGAACCCAGGATCTCCTGTTTACTAGACAGGCGCTTTAACCAACTAAGCCACGGCGCCATGTGATGACACCCCTTTTTTAACGTTTCTGAAATAACTATAGCTGCAAGTACTACTCATCAGGTTTTAAGCACTTCTGTACTTTTAATGACATGCGTAAAAAGATATTACTTAATATTGTGCAAGCCTACAAGCACCTACATCAGAGAAAAAGCTAGACAATTTTAAGAAGTATACGGGAATTTACAGTAAAGAAAGTGTTGTCCAGAGAATTGTACTAGACTAGTTTAGTTGTGATCGAGTAAAAAAAAACAACAACCTAGGACTAGTTCACAAAAGTGTTTTTTTTTAAATAATCTCAAATATTTAATGAATAATCTGACACCACTGGTTCATGAGGCAAAGTTACCGTGTGTGCATAATATACAATAATATACACACGTACAACATGATAGAATCTCCCAGTGGCCAATTTATTTTTTCAAATTTTGCACAGACTTCTGGGGCAGCGAGTCAAACAGTCCCACCAAGTTTCTTTCCAATCAGCCTTCATTAACCTTGTCTCAAAGCTGCTGAAAATTAATTGGCTGATGACGGACATGTTTTTCGAGATACATGATTGTCCTCATAAATATTGACTGGACCTTTGACAAAGACACTACATGCAAAATTTCAAGTCAATTGGACCAATGGTTCTGTAGTTAGAGCCAATTGCATGTTTTGTCCTGTTATAGCGCCACCACGTGTCCAAGCCTCGCCATTTTGCATGTGACCTCAGATTGAGCCCAATGTGTGCCAAGTCTGGTGAAAATATGTCATTCCGTTCAAAAGTTATAGCTATTTCACTAAACTTTTTTGCCTGCCGTCAGGTGAATGAAAAGTTCAGCTTTTTCTCTGATAATTATTGATCTAAGGAGTCCATGCAATTCTCCTACACTGGTTTTATTCTGGTTGAGTGAAAAACGTAGGACTAGTTTGTAAAAGTATGTGTTTTAAGTAATCTCAGATATTTAATGAATGATCTCCAATGGTTCTTGAGGTAAAGTTGCTCAGAATGAGGACTTTCATCAAACAGTATGAAGTACTTGTGTTTGTGTGAAACACTGCTGTATATAAAACCATTTATGTGCATGAAAAACCTGACAGCGCCCCCCAGTGGCCGATTAGTTTCAAATTTCTCCCAGATCTCTGGAGCCAAGAGTCAAGCAAGTCCACCAAGTTTCATTCCAATCAGCCTTCATTAACCTCGTCTCATTACTGCTGAAAATTAATTGGCTGATGGCGGACATGTTTTTCGAGGTATGCGACTCATAAATACTGATTGGACCTTTGACAAAGATACTGCATGCAAAATTTCAGGTCAGTTGAACCCATAGTTAGAGCCAATTTCATGTGTTTTTTCCCTATTATAGCGCCACCGATTGGTCAGGCTCAGTAATATTTTACAATCTCAGATTGGGTTCATACACAAGCGTGTCAATTTTGGTGAAAACATCTCATTCTGTTCAAGAGTTATAGCCAATTAAGTAAAAGTGGCCACGCCCACTTCAAACGTTTGATAATTATTTATAATGGGACTCCAGAGAATCTTTCTGCACTGGTTTGGTTCCAAGCAGAAGAAAGGCCAAGGAATTTACCGTAAAAAAAAAAAAAAGCATTTTTAAACATTTAAAGTGTTGTTGCGCCATCTGTTGTCCAATCTGCTTTAAATGTTGCTCATATAGATTTTTAATTGTTTTATATAAAAGACAATTAAAGGTGTCCAGTTTTAGCATTTTAGCCCCTACAACTCGGTATGAAGTTTGTATAACTTTTGTCGTTTGTTTGGAATAATTCATTAAAAAAAAATTGAATATATATAAATAAAAAAAATTAAATACGTTTGGTGCATCTGTCATACTTGTCCACGTGTCCTTTATATTACACAGGTTATGTTTGGGTCGTTGTTTTTACAAAATAGTAGTGATGAATTCACTCTGTGCCAGAGTACCTCAGTGACTTGTTTATGTTTGCTGGAGAATGAGAAGATGAGAAGTGTATTAAAGGTTTGTCATTTCAAATATTATTTTCTTAATAAGACATCCACTGGTCGAGTAAAATGTAAAAAAAAAAACAATAACAGCTGACTTTCCTGTGTAGTCTGAGCGACAATAAAGATATTTCGACGAGGATGGGATTCGAACCCACGCGTGCAGAGCACAATGGATTAGCAGTCCATCGCCTTAACCACTCGGCCACCTCGTCGGGACGGCGCCTTATATCGGGACATTGCGCTTTGAAACGTCAACGACACACAGCGTCGCCATTTTCTTTTCTAAGAATACGTATAGACGTACAAACAATTTGAAATGGCGTCACTGTTTTATCAAACGATTTTATCGTTATAATCTACAGACGAGTGTCAACACTAACACCCAGAACTCCATCACCACGACAGAAGTAACTACCAGAAACGATCACTTTTCTTTAACATATTTAACACCGTTATTAACAACCCCAACCTACGTCACCAGAAATCAACTAATTTTATACACAATATAAGAATCAGACAGGATTCATCAAGGTGTTGCGGTTCCTTGATAAATGCGGAATATAATCACACATTCATTGAATCCAATCATCATGTTCTGCAACCTTATTTCTAAGGTAACAGGTAAGGATATACCTCACTGATGTAACCGCTTAGTTGTCAACGGAACAACCTTATTGAACACAACCGTGTTTTCGATCATGGTAGATTCCGGTCTTATTTTTTTTTTTGTGACGTGTTTTGAAAAGAAATCCAACACATCCAATAACACATCATAAGATACTGTTTCAAATAGAGTGCTTACAAATCGAAGTTTTCCAAAACCCAGTTTCAGGGATATCTTTCTCGAATTTTTAATATACTGCAATTTGCATAACTCGACGCTTATTGGCTCGTTTTTAGAAACTTTTTATTTCTGTTATTCGGACACTTTAATTTAATTTGGTCGTTCGCAGTTGAATAGAAACATGGGTTAATATATTTACACACTGTTAAAATAGTTCACAGTTTAGAAAATGAAGGTTTAAATGATTTTTATTAGGCGAAATGATAAGGAAGGGAGTCAAGTTAGGGTGAGAAAACAGGCTGAGGAACTGTTCTGCGTCATGTCCAATCAGCTTCACGTACGTGACTACATAACAGCCAATCATAGCCCAGGAGGCGGGACCTGTATATGAGACTATATTTTATTTAAAATAAAATAATACACATATTTCTCCCTTTTTAAAATTATAGGGCAAAGCGAGGTTTTAAAAATACAAGACCGTCAAATATGTTTAAAAACAAACCTCTTAAATAAATACACAGACAACACAATTTATGTTTATCAAGTACCTAGCGAACAGGATGTTAGCATAACTGGCTAAATTCGTTAGCTAGACAACAGACTAGAGGGCAGCTGCTCGTATGCATAGTCTCCTAGGCAACAAGATTTTTCACCTATTGGTTCATGTAGCCTTATCTTATCAGGCGCGCGATTGCGTGATTGACCAAATAAGGATAGAGTTTCCGGTGATTCCCTTTAGAGAAGACTAGCTTATGGTTTTTATTTTTAAATTCAGGAACATATTTACGCTTAAAAGCACGACATGTCACGCAGGCATATTACATTACCCAACAATGAAACTGATTCTGTTCGTATGTTCGTATAATCAGTTTATTATCTCTTCTAATATGTATTCTAATACTTTAATTTAGCTTCTATAAGGTAGCGTGGCCGAGCGGTCTAAGGCGCTGGATTAAGGCTCCAGTCTCTTCGGGGGCGTGGGTTCGAATCCCACCGCTGCCATCAACGTTTTGAACAGTTGTAATTTTTTAAAAACAAAAAACAAACCAGTCAAGACCTCACAATATATAGCATCACCGCGGCGTTGAATTTATACAGAACCTAAGAAATAAGAAACTAAGTGGCAGCTTTTCTTTGGCATGTTTAAGCATGTAATTTAAAGCACACACACAATTTGTAAATCTGCTTCATCTGTATATTTATCTACAGATTGAGGCTCTAAACCAGGGGTGTCCGATCTTATCCACAAAGAGCCAGTGTTGGTGCAGGTTTTCATTCCAACCAACCACCTGTTTAATCAGTTGATCCTGGCTTTCAGTAGACTCAGGCGTGGCTTCTGCGGGGTTGGAATGAAAACCTGGACCCAGAATCTTCTTCTTGTGGAGAAGATTGGACACCCCTGATCTAAGCAGTCCATGCTGCTTTAATTCACGCCGCCATTTTGTTTATTTTCTGACATCCTTCACCGAAAAATAAACCACAGGATTGAAAACAGTCTAGCAGACTATAGATCAGACAGGTGTTTATCTACCTCTCACTTTCACTGAAAAACAACACCTGTTTTCTTTTTCTCAAAAATAAAAACTAGCCTGCCGAGTGTGTCCAGCGGATGAAACATCCTTTATCCTCCATCTCACATGTTTTCCTGGCTCATATCCCAAACAGCAGGATAGCACTACTTAGGCACACTCTAGTCTGAGGGGTTTGGGATGTAGCCATACTAGTTAGTATTTAATAGTGTGAGTACAGCCCATGAAGGATTTAAGGACCTAGTAAGGGATATATCTCCACAAAGGGCCGGTGTATACATGAAATTAATCCTGCAGCTTGTTGTCCATTAGCTAGATTTAGGCTAACAAGATGAAAAAAACATTAATCCAAAATTTAAACTGATCACTGATCTATAACTTCCAGACAGGTGCTCATTCATTGTTTGTATTATTATATTATATTATATTATATTATATTATATTATATTATATTATATTATATTATATTATATTATATTATATTATATTATATTTTTGGTGTTTCAGTGTCTTATTTAAACGCATTTAAAAATGGAGGGTTGCCAGATAACAACCCAGAAAACACCCCAAATACAATATAGTGCAGTGGATCTCAATGTTTAATTTAATTACAGTGGAAATCCACAATTAAATTTTTTTATTATTATTATTATTATTATTATTATTATTATTATTATTATTATTATTATTGAGTTATATTTATAAACTGGTTTGAAAGGTCACTTGAATGGTTCAGGTCCAGACCTGAATAACTCAAAAACAGGTGATCTATAATGAATTAATGACATCTTGAAGCTACTGTGTTTTCTTTGTGGAAAGTTCAGGAAGAAAAAGCTCTGTTGCATTTTTTTTTTTTTTTTGGATTATTGTACATATTTAAATCAAGAACCTAAAGTCTCACAGGTTCCCGATCATGGTCCTGGAGAACCCTCTGTCCTGCACATTTTAGTTTTTAGTGTTCACACACTCTAACACACCCCGCCTCCTCAGACAGGACTGCTAATTAACTGCTTAATTGAATCAGGTGTTTGTTCAGGGTCTCATGTGCATTCTTCACATTTTATGATGATTTTCCTATTAATTTTTCATATTTTTTTATTTGCATATATTTGCATGTATTACATGTATTTTTTTCATTTTACTGTCACGTTTAGTGCATGGTTTATTTCCCCTTCATCTGACGATCACATAATATTCACATGACGTCACATATCTACACACGCGCCTACCTGAGTTTTCATAACATGCCGAAATGCACCTTGACGTTTTTTTTTTTTTTTTTTTTTTTTTTTTTTTTTTTTTTTTTTTTTTTTTTCTCCATGTGATCACATGATGTTACGCACATAAAGTTCATGAGGAGCCACAATGTGCGTGAAAATCGGGTGCATGGCAACCTCCGCGTGCGCGCTATAGCACAAACAGATAGCGCGCTTTAGTGCGCTCGGTCGTCATGGTGACCCTCTCCAACCTGCAGCTTCCCCGGATGACGGGTGACGTCAGCGAGCCATCTCTCTCTCTCTCTCTCTCTCTCTCTCTCTCTCTCTCTCTCTCTCTGTTTTTTGTTCTCTTAATCCGAGAGCATCCATTTTTTATGTACGCAGGCTGCTCGGCGCCGGAGCTCAGACACACCAAACCTGCTCATTATAATTAAAATAATAAAATAAATACAAAAAATAAAATAAAAATAAACAGTGCAGGAGAAAAAAAAACAAAAAAACTAAATAAAATAACAGCGTGCGTGCGTGTGCGCGTGTTTGCGAGAAGAAGCGCGCGCGCCCTTATAATAAATAACCCGAGAGAAGGAGAGAGGAAAAGAAGAAGGGGGGGAAAAAAAGGAGAGAAAACGCCGTTTACACCATCTTTCTGTCGGATTTTGTGTGTGCACGCGCCAACACTAAAGAGAAATGTGAGTACTGATTCATTTACAACATATTTGTTTATTCTTCTTATTATTATTATTATTCGTCTTCTTATTTATTATTATTATTTTCTTTATTTCGGGTAGGGATTAGTCAGCTCGTGCGCGGATGCTTATTTCTAGAAGGTGCTCAGGGTAGTGAGAGGCATCATGGGGGAAAAAAGCATTATAAATACGAGCTTAAAGGCTTTTTTTTTAAGGAAATATCTTTTCTTATGGATATAGCTGGATGTTTATGACTGTATTTAATTTAAAAAAAAACATCATCTCAGACTCAGATGATGTTTACTCCTGAATTCTAGTAATAGACTTTAATAACGATAAAACCAGTCAGACGTATATGTAAGATATATGGCCATCAGAGCAGCTATCAGACCTCCCAGCCTGGTTATTTTGTCAAACCAAATGATTTGCAGTGCATTTTATTATTTATTATTTAATATCTATTATTTATAGAGCTGTGACTGATGGCAGACATGGCCGAAACACGCCTATAGGCTCCGGATCAGACTGGCTTTGTTGGAAATTTGGTTGATTGTTATTTAATTTTGTAATATTTTCTAATACACGACATTGAAGAACAAGCTGTGAATGTTTGCATTTATATTCTATCTTTTGAGTCATCTACAGAAGTGGCTGTGATATGGCCTAAATCCTGGTTTAAATCTGCATGACAGTGATCACCTGTCAATCATTAAAGAAGAACATAGCTTTATCGTTTTCGTTATTTCTTCCTTTCTTTCTTCTTCTTCTTATTTTTTTTTAATGTAGACATGTTCCTCAGTGGTGGTGGGGGTTGGGAGGGAGGGTCATATTGTCATCCTGCTCTTGTACCTATGAAGCAAAACAGGACAATCCATCACACACTCTTACCAGAAATGTGTATTTCTTGAATAATACTGCTTTAGGGTTATTATCTCTCGATATGGATTCTTTATTCAGGAGCTCGTAAAGCTCCTGTCGTACTGCTCCTACATGGAGGCTGTAACCAAATGGCTGGCACTAACACGTCTCCTGCGCAAGATGGCCGAGCTCCAGCCTCCTCCGAGCTGCGCGAGCTGCGAACGCTGCAACACCAGATTACCTCAAAATCCTGATCACATCCCTCACGCTTACAGCGTCGAGCAAAACACACACCTCATTTAACATCCTCCACCTGACACGAGCAGTGTGAATGAATCATTTATTATTATTATTATTATTATTATTATTATTATTATTATTTGCTGCTGAGATTGAAGAGTGCTTTCATTTAATTAATTATTTATTCTTTTTTTTTTTTTTTTTTTTTAAAGGAGGATGTTGTGGCTCAAAATGATGTTTCACTGACAAATTTGGGGAAAGATATGATCATGTGATGTGCCAAAAAATATATATCGTGACTGTGTGCTGCTATATCACGATATGCAAATGAGCCAATCCCTAAATGTGAAATTGTGTTCTATTCACAGACAGAACATCTACAGAGATTTACACGTATTGTACAGTATTTTCTGGAAATGATTCAGTTTTTTTTAAATCATATTTAAGCAAACGTATTCTAAGGCTGGCTCGAGGTTTTGTGCATGATTAAGGCCTTCTGACCATGAGCAAGGATGATAAGGATCACATGACATTTCTAATAAAACCATTTTATGTAAAATATAAGAAATGAATAAAGATAAAGCTCTGAGCTTTAGATTGATGTCAGATCCTCAGAAACACTCCTTACGTGCTGTAATATGTGAGTTTTGGATGTTTGATTGTAATGTTTTTGAAGCTTCTCTCACATTTCAATTCTACTGGATTGAAAAAAATCCATAATCACAAGATGCACTGCTTTTGGTTGTAGTTTGAAATCATTCAGTCTTTGATACACAGCGCGTCTGAACACTTTATGCTCTGAAATCCAACTTTTCGAACACATTTTATATTCGTTTTATGATATTATAGGCCTGCCTGTTCTCATTTAACCATAAATGCACCTCGGTTTGCTAACTTCCTGTGCATGTGACAGTCTCACTTGTTTAGCACAGGTTTATAGTGTCCATGATAAAAACATATATATATTTATTGTGTGAAAAACATGTTTTTTTAATTTATTTGTTTAAAAATTTGGAGCATTGAGACCCCGGATGCTGTGGGACAGCTGCTATTATGGAAAAATCTTCACATGTGATCATATGTTTTTCCACATGTGATTATGTGAATCATACGTGAACACTTGAAAACTGAACATGTGTAAAAAATAAAAAAAAAAAGAAGAAGAAAGAAGAAGAATCATAAGAAAAAGATCATAGGTTTGTGACACTGAAATACCTCAGAAGGTCATCTAAATGAATATCAGAACGTGGCTAGTTAACACAGAGGTTCAAACTAACGAATAAATCTCAGAGATGGTTTAAAACCTTTCATTAAAATAGCTTAAATGATTCAGATGAATCGATTAGGACAGTTTTGGTCATGAGTTCCCGAGCTACTGAAGTCCTGACCATGTGTGGATGTGCTGTTGGTGATTTTCGTCCTCTCTGAAGGGGACTGAAGGCTCTAAATATAGACAGCAGTGAAGGAGAAGGAGAGGCGGAAATGGAGGCAGAGGATGAGGAGAAAACACCACATCGGCAATGTCCCGGTTTTAACACGTCCTTCTGTCCTCTCGTCTCGTCTCATCTCGTCTCGTCTGCTCTGTCTGTGTGAGCAAAAATAAAAAGGAATACGCTGTAATTGCGTTAAAAGAAAATGACACTGGGATGGGATTAAGCAGAAGCGTTCAGCTTTCAGCGTTCAGAGGTCACCTTTATCGCCTGATTTGTCTCCGTCTGGTGGTCAAATCAGAGAATCGCAGAGCTTTCGCATTTTCACATGCGCACACATTTTCAGTCACGGCTCACGATTTCATCAGGACAAATCACAGTGTAGATTAAAATGTCACTGTAAACAGATGATACCGAGTGTGTTATGATCACGATATATCATTTAACGGATCATTGACGCACGTCTGTACACTAGGCAACAATCACAGTGATTATGAAAATGACACATTTTCAACTTTTGTCCATTTCACAATAATAATAAAAAAAGGATTATCGCTTAGTCAGAGCGGTAGTTCTGTTTGCCAGCTGTTTGAGCTTTTCTTGTCTGGAGAATAGAATCGACTCTTCTGAGAAGGACATGTGTCATACTGCCTTCTGTATGCTGCCTTCGGAAAATACATATTTTATCTTAGATGCTCAAATAGCTCCCAAAAACGACGCCCACCTTACCAGGCTCCTCGGATACATGGCCGGTAACCAAAAAAAAAAAATCGGTGCTGTCTGTGTGGGAGTGGCATTACTCTTTCTCTGTCTCGCTCCTGTCAATCATGGCGACACTAGACATTTGTTAGCGTCTTTGAGCTCGCATATGCGGAAGAGGGCGGATAGCGCGTTCCTCCGAACGTGTTCCTCCGCCCTGTGACGCAGCATGAGCAGCAGTTTGAAGAGATGCGTTTGGAGGCTTCACGTGTCTCAGAGGAAGCACGTGTTATCTTCCTCCTCCCCGGTTGGTAGCTGTCGGAGGATGCGGGAGAGCTGGCTGATGGGTGGGAATTGGCAGATGACTAAAATTTGAGCATATTCCAAGCATAAGGTATATTTACGATGATGATGATGATGATGATGATGATTATGATGATGGTGATTGTAAGATTGAGTAACAGAAGTGCCTCGATGTCTTATATTTATCTGTACTGATTTATTGATTTAGAGTTTTGTAAATTTTTCCAATATTTTTCTTCTTACAAGTCTGATATTAGGATTTCCTTATCAGTCATGTCACATCCGTCAGATCATCCTGTGCACCTGATCGTTTACTTAATGATCCGTAGTCTGCTCTCTTTTACTCTTAAATACTTAATACTTGTTATTATTGGATTGCGACTGCGTTACAGCTATCTCTGTAAACTAGCTAGTTCAGGTAGTGCGTTAAAACTGCGGAAAAACCTTCACTGTTAAATTTTTTATCTTTTATCGGTGTGTCCTGAGTCTGAGTTTTTTCTCTCGTGCTGTATAATTTATAATTGGATAATCCTTTTTTTGTTTTTTTTTTTTCTTTTGGTTCTTTTATCGTAGCCTTTTTATAAAAAAATTTTAAAAAGTGTACCAGCAACTGAAGACTAGAGTCCTAAAAAGTCGGCCGGGGATGTGCAGAACTAGAGAACATGGCTCACCTGGTATTTTTGTGTCTGAATGTCTTTTGGTTATATTTTTTTAAAGGTATTTTCTTGTCTGTCCCGATTCTGTTTGAGATTTCCATGTGCATACATGAAAAGATTTGCTGAACTGAGACATTTTTATATGTAGCTTTTGATCATCAGATTAATTTTCAGTTTTCAGATTCAGTTATTTCACTAAAGTTACCTCGAGGCCTTGGTGTTTGGTTTTTACATTTTTTTGTCCATTTTTTGTCCATTTTTTTGTCGAGCTCTTCATTCGTCAGATATCCTCTTTTGCAGGCGTTTTTTTGGTTAAGGTGTACTGATTTTATTTTGAACACCAGGTCTGCTCCAGCCCCCGCCGGCGCCCCTGCCCCTGAAGGAGGGAATCAGGCTCCTCCCAACCTGACCAGCAACCGCCGCCTACAGCAGACGCAGGCTCAGGTGGACGAGGTGAGAGACATACACACACTTTTCATTTAAAAAAAAAAGGAAGCGGATGCACTGTGGAGGCTGAACATTTCACAGTATGATGTCTGTATAGCTTAATAGCACTGTATTTGGTGTATCATGGTGCAGATACCACACCCAAGGACATTACGAGTTCATTACTGAGAGCTGCTTGGATATACAGATGCGTCAGATCCAAGCACGCTGATTCCCCCAGTGTTAGCGTGATAGTTTAGTGCAAGCTCAGGAATTTGCTCGAACATTAGTAATAAATCTTTTCTTCTCTTCTGTGCATTCTCATCTTAAAGCGTAAATAGTAGCATGTTATTTATAAGCGCCTTCGGGATATCCAGTGACACTCTACGTATTCGAATATAAACCAACACAACGGAAGTTAAAGTGAGATCAGAGAAAAAGAAAAGAAATTAAAAACAACAATAACAACTAAAGAAAGAGTAATGAAGCAAGAATGCATATTATATGACTATGAGATTAAACGAGGAGGTAAATGATATTTTTCTTACATGGAGGTACAAACAAACAAGAACAGAATTGAAATTTGTTAAGAAATTTGTATTATATTATATATTGTTATATATTATTATATAGTGTATTTGTATTATGCTTAACAATAATAATAATAATAATAATAATAATGATAGTAGTTCTTTTATTAAGGGTAAAGATATGTTAAGTGCATTATCCAGGCATCCTTTGGGCTTTTTTTTAAATTTGATGAGTGCATACATTCAACCAAAAAAAAACATCTGCTGGACGTGTCCTCAGGTGGTGGATATCATGCGTGTGAACGTGGATAAAGTTCTGGAGAGGGACCAGAAGCTCTCGGAGCTGGATGACCGAGCCGACGCGCTGCAGGCCGGAGCCTCTCAGTTCGAGACCAGCGCCGCTAAACTCAAGAATAAATACTGGTGGAAGAACGCCAAGGTAAAAAAAAGCCGACTAGCAATTAGTCAGTGTTACATTTTCATATTGCAATGAATCCCTGAGTTTTTAATCCCAGTTTAGTGACAACAGCGTCGTGTTAACAAATAGTTCCCCAGCTGAAGCGACAGTCCTCCATGTTGTTAAAATGTGATCGTCGTCTCATACAGCGAAGAGAAGCCTGGGATTAATTTTTAGGAAACAGATGTCGTCATAATGCCTTCTCCTGTCTGTCTGTCTGTCTGTCTGTCTGACTGTCTGTCTGTCTGTCTGTCTGTCTGCAGATGATGATAATCCTGGGGGTGATATGTGTGATTGTGCTCATCGTCATCATCGGTAAGAGAAGAGTTTGTTCTTTCTTTCTTTCTTTCTTTCTTTCTTTCTCATAAAAAGTGATTTGAGTAATTTGACCAATAGCTGTACATCTTTCTTTTCTCTTTTTTTTAACTTATGTACTTATTATTTTTTAAAAATGTATTCCTATTTATGTCTTATAGTTTTTCAGAGTCTCTTGCTGTATAATTTGCAGCCTAACCATACCGGACTTGAATTTTTTTTATTCTCATTCTCTAGTCATTGTTTTTTTTGTTTTTTTTTTATTTGTAAATTGTCTTACTTACTTATAGTCTTTTTCTAACCTGGAAAAAAAAAGTCCACGTCTAAAAGCACAACAATCTGACATTTGTCCTTTTTTTTCAGTCTACTTCAGCACCTAAAGGGCGAGTTTCCTACCCCACCCTGCGCCCGATTTACAACTATTCAATCACTACCCAACAAACGAGTGTAAATCTGTGCCCTCGATGACCCCCTGTACGGACCCCGGTCTCTCTGCGTCCCCACGTCCGGCCTCTGAGTGTGTGTGTGTGTGTGTGTGTGAATGTGTGTCCTCTGTAAATACCTCCCGCTTTTCTGAGATCTCTGAAAGCAGACGGTAATCCCGGTAAATCTCTCGGTGTGTGTACGACTTGTCCTTATTTGTAGAGTTTTATTTGTAGAGTTTGTGTGTGGGTGTGCGTTTGTATTATTATTTTTTTTATTGTTTTCTTTTTTGTATGACTTCTTTGGCTTGAAAAAACTGCCTATGAATCTGTGTGTATATACCGCACGATGTGTGTCAGTTATTCTATGCTTGTAGTTTACTTCTTTAACCGAGATACTCTTCCAAAACCCAATCTCTCTCTCTCTCTCTCTCTCTCTCTCTCTCTCTCTCTCTCTCTCTCTCAGTGCATCTGTATTTTATTTCTTTCTTTCTTTTCAACAATAGACTTTTGTAAACTGCCACAGAAATGATTTGGACCAATGGCGATAGATTTATATTTTTATTAAGTCTGTAGTGTCTTATCTCTTAAACATTCCTTTATCGCAGGGTAGAACGATGCTGTCTATAAAAATGAAGCGCATACAGGAATATTTTACAAACACTCTGTAATTGGCAAAAACAGTGGATGCACACGACCAGGAAAATAAAAGGGGAATCAGCATGCACAAGAACCTCGTTTTTGATGGCGCATTTAAACTGAATGATAATAATAATAATAATAATAATAATAATAATAGTTTAAAAGTACAGCCGAGCTGCCAGCAAAATTAAAAGCACACTGCTCGCGTTATTTTTAAGTTACTAGTATTTTTTTTGGGTTTGTTTTTTTTGTTAGTTATATATTATGTTTATATGTAGGAATAGAGTATATCTGTCATTTTTTTGCATGTGGAAAAGGGACCAGATCATCACCTGGAGTGTGTCTGTGTGTGTTTGTGTGTGTGTGTGTGTGTGTGTGTGTGTGTGTGTGCGTGCGTGTGTGTGTGTGTGTTTGTTGATTTTAGCTGTCTAGTTTATACACTGCCAAGCACCTGGGGGGGATTTTTGTGTGTTTTTCCCGTACCTTTATGTCCACACTGCTCATACCGGTTTGCTTTTATGCATACAATGATATAACATAATGCCACCTACGCACACACACACACACACACACACACACACACAAACACAGACACAAACACACACACACACACACAAACACAGACACAAACACACACACACACACACACAGACACAGACACACACATATACAGGACTTCAGTCACGTAGGACCGATCTGTCAGCATGAAATGAGCCAGTGATGATGTGTGGAGCCACACGTGATCATTTTACCACACACGCACACACACACACACACACACACACACACACACACACATACACACACACAATTGCCCCCTCCATTCTGTTCATATCTCCCCTCCCCCATGGCCATATGTACAGTTCACCATTGGATTAAACGACAAGGACTAACAGGCGAAGGCTAGTGTGGCTTAAAGGAATAAGACTGTATGTGTGTGTGTGTGTGTGTGTGTGTGTGTGTGTGTGTGCAGGAGCTGAGGAGGTGCCATCTTTGACGTTATTTCTTTAGATATAAGAAGAAGAGTGGCATAAAAAATCCTTGTTCCAATAATTTTGCCTGTTATTTGCGTAGTCATGGAATAAAACCTCCAGAAACTATGCTATTCAATTATGCTAGCTAGCTAACCCCTAGCTTCCACGTTAGCTAATTACTGTGCTGCGTAATGGGACGTAATGGCGCAATGACTGCATAAAAACCGTGCAGAAATTTTTTTTTTTTTATTATTCTGCCCATCAGTCATCTAATTACACTCTTAAAAAGTTCAAGAGCAGTGCTCACTGACTAACTAGCTATCTCATTTAGTGGTACAGCACACAGACCACGCAAAGTCCAAAAACAACAGGTTAAATAATTCTTCTTCTTGTATTTTCACCGAGCAATCGATTAGTTGTGGAAGAAATCATGCTGAAACTATGCTAACTAGCTTGCTAGCTACTAAACCTATAGCTATAGCTTGTGGAGGTCTGTGTTCATTTCCACTCTGTTTTAATCAGCATTACTGTTTCCATCTTGTATGGACGATTGTATGGAGCATTTTTTGTCTTTAATGAACACTCACTCATTAATCCCAGAACAGAAACGATTTAAACCAAACGAAAACCTCGTCGTCTTGCTAACGCTGCCAAACTGCCATCAAAAACAGGTTCAGGGACAAAGCGTTTTCCTTTCACGCCTCAATCTCCTCACTCTCGTCTCGTCTCGGGTTAAAAGCCCCAATCTGCTGATCTCAGACCTTATTTTTTGGACCTAATTCAAGAATAATAAGTGATGATGATGGTGATGAAGGTGTTCGCTAGTCTTAGCCACTCAGCACTGATAGCACAAGTCTTTTATTTCTCCTTTCTCCCCTTGTGATGCTGATTTATTTGTAGCTGTTAAAAAAAAAAAAAGAGAAATGACTATATTGTGTTCGGTGTTGTGCTGTGGGGCAAATCTGGGGGACGGGGGTCCCCATTTCTTCAGGTACATCCAAAAATTTACATATTTAAATTAGGCTGATTTGTTTAGCATCGGGGTAGGACTCATACACGACGGACAAATCACGGAAAGGATTTGAAGTGGAATTAATAAAAAAAAACGGATGTATGTGCAATTGACTTGATTTCTGTTCCCTTTGTGAAGGTGTGTGTATGTGTGTGTGTGTGTGTATGAAGCCATTCTTCTGTCTATTTATTTTAGGTTTGACTGTGTGTGTGTGTGAGTGTGTGTGAGTGTGTGTGTGTGGGTGGAGGGGGAACAGGCACGGGTAACTTCACCGCTCCAGTCTGGTTAAGTTCGTGCGTCTTCTTGTGCGTCATCGGAGGGAAATTAAAAAAAAAAAAAAAAGGATGCACAACTTCATCGGATCGGCTGTAACGTTTTAGCGTCCCACACATGACATACTTTTGTTCTGAACTCGATTTGACCTTATTTTATTTTATTTTATTTTTATTTTAGTAAAGGCCACTTCAAGGAGCAGTGCGTCAGTTTCGCTTTAGGGAAAGAGGAATGATTTATATTTTATTTTTATTTCTAATTAGAGGAAATGGGCAGGGTGAAATAATTAGATGACGCCATAATGGAAACTGGAAAAAAAAAAAAAAAGTCTTGTTTTTTCAGGTTCTGTTTGAGGACTAGAACGTTGGAGGCTGCATATTTGTGCGTCTTAAAACAGAAATGCATCTGAGAGGCAATATGTGAAGGTTTTTCAGGCATCCGGGTCACGATGGATGTCTCGTAGTAGCAAATAAAAGTGACAGGACTTGTATCTCAGAGGTGTTTCGCTACTCGCCCAAGGCATGTTGGGAAATTTGTAATCATAGTCTGTTTAGCTAGCTAGCTTATTACAATATTATTGATGTCACACTTTGACGTAACCAATCACAGTTGGTTCTTGTCTGCCGGGATGTTTAGGAATTTGCTAGGTCTACGTCAAACTTAGCTAAATAATACACAATCCAAACCATGATGCCATTATGAACATGGAAGAAACTGCAACGAACCATACACCAGTTTTCCCCCTCGGATTATCCAGTCTCCTGGATTCGCTACTACGAGACATAGAGCTAAGCCTGGTTTCTGAAACTACTTGTATTTAATTTCTTTATTTATTTAATTCAGAAATGTAGATTTGTGTTGCTCCTGTTCGTCTGGCCTTTTCGGAGGGACTTGGTCGGATAAACACGGGCAACACAGCCTACAGAGCCAGATTTTATTTATTTATTTATTTATTTACTCTATCCACATATTTGTCTTCACCTTTAATGTTACGGATATTAAACAGGACAAAGTACAATGTTACCGGAAAACCGTTCGATAATCAGACATCCACTGAAACAGTTGTAGAGTAAATCTGTCAATGTCTAATTATATCGATAAACATCTTGGGATTATATATAAATATATAAATATATAAATATACATATATACTGGGGAAAATAATGACATTATGATGACCTGTGTTTATTGTTCCGAGTTAGAAATTACAATGTGTGTGTGTTTGAAAACAATGACAATGTCCAACATAAATTAAATATATGATTAAAAAAAAAAAGGAGTGTGTCTGTGGTGTTTATTTTATGTTTTGTTGTGTTAAAGTTTAAAAGATCGTGTGTTCTGCAATCCAGAAATTTTGTACACATGTACAAGCTAGTCTACAGTTAATATTTTCTCAACAATAACAAAATATATTTTAGTTTAATGTAAATTATTGGAAACTTGGTATTTTATAGGTAACTTATCTAACGTGACTGAGCTACCAGTTACATAATTATTTTGTCAATCAGTTATCCCTGAAAGCTTGTTTATTTTATACTTTTAAAATGAAGACGCTTACAGGGTCGACGTGAATGCTCTGTAAGTTCCCGAAGTGGGAAACTTGCCTGTTATTATGACTTAGTAAATGATTTTATTTGTTCTTTTTATGTGACGTAAACAGCTTTCTATGTTTATCTAACAGAAATCACAAATCATTTTAAACAAGTTTCACACTTTCAGCAACACAATGTTGCTAAAATGTTTAAAAGTGAAAGATCGAGGAACACGAGAAAGGTGTTTAGGTAAGTTTGGATGTTTAACTCTTATTCTATATACATATACATATGTATATAATAGATATGAATGAAAATCCATTCATATCATCATTCAATCTTTCTGCTCATACACACCCAGATGAAATATCAAATATCGAGCGTCCGGCATCACGGCGTAATATTTGATACAATACAGGTCCAAGGTACACAGAGCATACTGAACATTGTGTGACAAGTGCAGCGTGATACAGTAAATATGCAGGACAGTGTGGAGAACAGAGTAAACACTCGGTACAACGGGAACAGGAGCAGATATCAACCAGCCTGCGTAAGCGACTGTAAACATGAGGAGGGAAATGCACAAGAAGTCCATCCTGACTGGAGGATGTGCCTCAATGGCTGATCAGAATAATTAATCACATTTTAAATCATATATATATATACTGTAAATGGGATAAAGATTAAAATTTAGGCAATCGTAGAGAACATTCTGAAAAAGGACACTCTTTAAACTATTGAAAGTTAAAACCATCAAGAGAAATTGTGAATTATTATGAATTACGAAGTTTGCTGAGAAAAAAAAGCATGTTTTGTTGTTGTTGCTGTTATTTTTTCCAAAGGTCCCTCTAGTGGAGCATTGGTGTAATTGCTCCCTACACCCTTACCCCTTGTGTGGTCTTAACATTATGTCTACTCCGTTTGTCCTAACGGGCAAAAATGACCCACCTTCACTAACCCCTTAAAATAAAGCGGCTTCATTGAATTTTAAACCTCAAATCTATTTTCCATGAAGAAACAATCTGTCATTCATCAGAAACTTTGTGAATATCTGGGTTTTCCCTCTTCACAGTGCAGAAAGACTGCATTTAAGCAGTGCACACCACTCTTTTTCTCGGCTGGTAAACATAGTGGCGGGTCATTTTTGACCCCTAAGACAACACAAGGGTTAATACAAGCACTAAATAGGGTACAGGTTCTAATCTTGGGTCCTGGAGAACCTCCTGTCCTGCACATTTTAGAGAGTTCCTGCTCGAACACACCTAGTTCACTTCAGTTCAGTTCAAGCTGTGTGTGTGTGTGTTTTTTTTTTTGTCATATTAACTTCAAGAGAGAGAAAATAAAGAGCGGCTGGTGAGGGAACAACTGTTTATAGCTGCTATAACGTAAGTGAGAACAGGAACTAACTTGCCTCATGGATGTTCGACGAAAATGAACATGACTATAAATGTGTAACAAAGTGTGATGTGTCATCCTTTAATTTAAAAAAAAAAGGAAAAGTTTGTAATAGTTGGCAAATTGCTGTGGTATAAGAGGAATAAGACACTGTTATGCTGTTATGCTGTTATTGAAATATAATCCGTTTAGGGTGGAAACAGTAACTCCACTTCGTCACACCACCCTGTCGTTGGTTATTTTCCTCTCACGGCGCCACACAGGGTGTTTCATTCCTTACTTATCATCACATAATCATATAATGTGTTAATTTCCCAACGGTGCCTAAATTTCTGTAGTGTGTTCACCTTCTGTGTGGCTGTAGACTGGGACTACTTTCCAAAGTGCATGGAGTTGATCTGTCTGTTGCTATGGTAACGTCGCAGAAGATCCCTTAAGGACATATTACAAAGCATTCGCCTTCTTTGTTGACTGTATTATAGAACCAAATGATTGAAAATGGCAAACAGAAACACACACACACACACACACAATATTCTGTCGTGGTTCCACATCTGCATAACTCTGCAGAAACATGATTCACCATGTCACTGCTTGACATTTCTGTATTTGTGTGTGGGATATTCAAACATTTCCCGACTCATTGTGCATTTGTGGCGAGTTCCAGCTGTAAACACTGGAGACAGAGCAACATAAATTAAGACAGATGAGGCAAAACCATCAACAGCCCGGATTAAATGTCCAGATTGTACAAAGAGGGAGAAAAAATTTAATCAAAACCTCTCTGAGCTGAGCAAAAACCTAAAACCCTTTAAAAACTTTCATACTTTTTTACTCATTACATTTCGTTTTGACCTCATTAAAATATCAAATACCAGTCCGTTGTGTTCTCACTTATTTAAATGCACTTTTAAAAAAAAAAAAAAAAAAGACATCCAGCCAAAGTCACATGAAATGAAATTGCTAATTAGTCTCTAGAGTTGTCGTTTCCTGTCTCTTTTGCTTCCCACGTAAAAACAACAACAAAAAAAAAATCATCATATTTAAAGAAGTTAAATGCTGAGATAAGCTAGATTTAAGTCTTATTAAGTTTTATTTTTGTTGCTAATGCCTCCGCATTAATTCCAGCAATCTAGGCTGTTTATTAAAAATTGGATAACCAGTGTTCTGGCAAAACTCCTCAGTTCAGAATAAGAAAAATAACTTTCCAAAGTCAAAGGGTTTTAGATGCCAAAAATCAGACTTTATTGAATCACACGACAAAGCCGAGATATCTGCAGGTCATCTGGTTTACGCTTTTATGTCATTTTAAAAACAATGATGTCATTAGATGGAGTTTTCTCTTTCGGTAGAGAAAAAAAAACACCTTCCCATGAGATGTGACAGAGCAATGTTCATATACAGAAGTATTCTCACATAGAAATATTCTTATAAAATCATATGCATAAAGTCACTCTTTTCATGAGTAGGATGTTCTAAATGTGCTAAATCTCTTATCATTTCTAAGTGTTTTAACCCTTGATTAGACTTGATGGATTATATGATCATCATACGTAAATCATACTCTGATTAAGAACATTCTTCTACACCAGCAATCCATATTTAATAAGATTCGTGTCTGAATTGTTCACTGTTGATCAGTTTCTTTGACTTTCACTCCAGTAGATTTTTAGTTTCATACTTCAACCTTTAACTGAGTAACATTTTGAAACTTTTACTTAAGTACTGTTTCTCTGTCCTGTTTCCACCCCTGGTTAACATGTGCACAAAAAAAAACATCAGTGACTCTTGCAACTTTTAAAGCGATTAAATAAATTTAACAGACGCTCACACATTATACGCAGACACTTAAAACAGATGTTGCAGGAAAATGTCTGTATTTTGGTTGGAGAATAATAAAAACCCTTTGTTTTGGTTACTATTATAACCATGTTATAACCATTATATAATCGCACACTATAACACACGAGCACGCACTCGTATTCCTGGTCACATGACCACACGTCTGGGATTTAGTGTGGTTTACTTTTACTGTAAAGTATAAAGAGCAGTTGTATATTATTATATTATGCTGCGTTCGTCAACTCGGGGTAGTCTTCTCTTCTCACATTTACGGAGTGACGTCAAATCAACATGGCCGCTCACTGTGTGAGCAGTGTGAAGTTCCTCTTCTCTACTTTTAAATGAGTTTATAGCAATATTGGCTTTAGATCAGTTAATATACAGACACAGCACTTACAATTTAAATCTATAACACTGACCATAATAATTGCTGTTTTGAGAAGGAAATCATCAGCATTAGAGTTATCACTCATATAACTAAAGTTAGCTGGCTAGTTTCTTGCTAATGCGACTCGCTGTTGTTGCTGTGCTGCAATTTCAGCCCAGAATGTTGCATGAAAGTTTGAAGGTCATGTCAGTAGAACAGAACCAAAAGCCACTCAGGGCTGTAACAGTAAACATGCAGACAGAACAAACAAAAGACACGCTTTCGTGGACGCGTCTATGTCGAGGTGGGAAATGATGTCATTACAACTCGCAAATTATCACTTCCAAGGCACCACGAAAACATTGTTTTACACAGCGCTGGTTTTGAGCCTCTTACCCCATTAAACTGTGCCTCACTCCTCCATCCACCTCCAAGCAGCATTCCTACATCATCACATTCCTGCGTGTTTCCTGCTGAACCTTATCTCTGATTCTCGAGTCAGCGCAGATCCTGAATAAACGCACACGTTGGTCCTGAAAGAGAGATGTTTTTTTACTCCATGTTTGAAAGATGCTATAAATACAACCATTTAATATCTAAGAGGAGTTTTAATAGAAAAAAAAGTCGCAAAATCCTAAAAAGAACTGTTTCCATTGAAGCACTGCTGATTCAGCACGACTGGTCAATGTTTGCCATCCTCCTCCTGACTCATCACCGCCTCTCCAGTGCTTCTTAGCATCTTTTGAGGGGTTTAAAATCTGTGAACGTGTGTGTTTTTCCCTGCTGCTGGCCTCCAAACAAAAAAAACAGTGTAGGGGGTAAATTCTTGCAACATTGTGTGTTTTTCCCCTCGATGCTTGGATTGGACAGATAAGATACAGCCAGAGGAGCTGTGTAAACTTCTCACTGCTGCTCTGTCACAACCGAGTTAATCGCCTTACTCTAATGTGTATGTTATTCAGCTTCCACACTTTCTCCACTAACAGTAAAGAGCAGGGATTTTATGGTTGAAAGAGAGTAAAACCTTTAAAAAAAAAAAAAAGCTTAAGGCACTTCCTCAACACAACCAGAAATCTAAATTCTGGCAGATAAACTGCTGGAACACACAGCTGAGGACATTTCATAGAAGCTCAAGCATTTAGTGTGCTTGCCTAATTTGTGACTCAACATGACACAGACGGAACAGACTGTAAATCTGAAATCTGGCAAACGAAACACAAACATGTCCAATAATCCAAATAGGCATCATGGAAAAAACTGGTAATATTAATAACATCTTTTGCTTCTAATCATGCACAGTGTGCTTCTTCTTTTCCCTACACAGTGTGAGCAGAGCAAAAATGTATTATCTGGCAACCAAAACATAGAATAAGCATTTACTAAAAGCTCAAAAGTCCTATGGAACTTTCTCAACTCATGACTCCTACACAGATGGACAGGACTGGAAATCTAAAATCAACCTAAACACACAGAACAAGCCGCATGGAGGAAAAGGTCAGTAAAGATGTCTAATTTACTAGTTTACTGTGTCTCATAAAAGATCAAAAGAGCAAAAGTGGAAGTGGAAAGTTCTCCCTAAATAACAGGAATCGTCATCGTCAATCTGTCAACCAAACATGCTGAATAAATCACATGGAATCCAAGCACGGCAAATATGTCCTAAAGCCAGGGATGTTAACAACATATGATAGAAATCTAAAATCTGGCAACCAAATATGCAAAAATAAAAGAATAAACAGTGAGGATGTTTCTGCAAAACCAGGAATGTTAACTACATCTAATAACTCAAAAGGTGCTCTCAAAAGGACAAAAGTGACCAGAAATCTAATATCTGGCAACCAAACATGTAAAATTATGCTAATTACCTGAATGATGCACACAAGTATAGAGACCTTGTCTAATTCCTGGCTCAACACTACACCGACGGAGAAGACCGGGAATGTGAAATCTGGCAACCGCAACACAAACAGGCTGAATAAGCTGTATAGAGTTCAAAGACGGTTTGGACAATGTTTACTGTGTCTCATAAAAGATCAGAAGCTGAGGCACTTTCTCACATTCTGACTTCTCACTACACAGAATGAGGAGAAAAAAAAAACTCTGGCAACCAAAGCACACAATAAGCATCAAGGATTCCATGAAGAGTAAAAATGTCTGTCTAAAGCCAGGACTGTTAACTACATCCCATAGAGCACATTTCCTCCCACAGATCTGTAGACCAGAGATCTGAAATCTGGCAACCAAACACGCCGCATAATGTGAATAATCTGTGAATAGGCAGCGTCTCTAAAATTAGGGATGTTAATGACGTCTCGTCATTCTGATCGTGCTTAGTGCACTTCTTCTCTTCACACTTGACTTGACTTCACACTGCACAGTATGCACAGAGCAAAAATTAGAAACAAAATCTGGCAACCAGACATGCTGAATAAGCTGCGTGGAATCCAAGAACAGCAAATATGTCATTCCAAGGCCAGGGATGTTACCTACATGCCACAGAGCACAATTTCTTCACACCAGACCTCTGAAGTCTGGCAATCAAACATGTACAATTTTGCAGATAAGCTGCATGGAACGCAAAGCCAGGGATGTTAAGAACATTTCCGAATAGCTGAAAAACTTTAGGGCACTTGAGACAACTTTCCATTTGTCTCTGTTGATTACACTCGCATACTAAGCTTGCTTGGGGTCTGTTTATTCTGTTGGATTAAGACGTTTTCCACATCTTTCCGGTAAGAGCCCTTCAAAATATGAACTAATTAAATGCTGCCAAATTCATTTTCTAACATTTTAACTGAAAGTTTTTTTGTTTGGAATCAGGTTACATCCACCTTAAATGAAGTGGAGTCTGATGATTACCTAAAATAATTCATTCGAAGCACTTTTGTAAGTCGCTCTGGATAAGTGCGTCTGCCAAATGCTATAAAGGTAAATGTAAATGTAAGTAAAACTATAAACTGGAGGCAGATATATCTTAAAATGATCTGCTGTTGGTTGTGGCCTGTCAGAGGATTCAGTCCTGCACCTAATCTGTAACTCGACACTACAAGAGTGCAAACCTGCAGTCTGTCAACTGCAACACGATCACACTGAATGAGCTGTAAATAAGCATGTTTCTCTAACTCATGAGAAGTTAACAACATCTCTTAATTCTCAGGTCCTGGCTTGACACTCGGTTTTCCGTGACCGGAAATCTGGCAACCAAACACACAAACTTGTGCATCTAATCTGCATGAAATCCTGCTGACGTGAGTCTTCCTAACCCAATGATCTCATGTCTCATGTTCAAACATCACATATGATCAGCAGATGAGTCAGAAACCAGGCTACACGCTGTACACTGGGAGATTTTTTTAATGTTCTTTCTCTCTCTCTCTCTCTCTCTCTCTCTCTCTCTCTTTCGGGAATTTTCGAAGTCCAGTAAAAGGTGGATGAGATCCAACGCTACATCTGGAGCTAGTTAAAGCCGAACCCCTTCCCCCCTTCGGTTTGGATCCCCCGCGTCATTGCACGGGCTCACACACTTCTCCTCTCCTGTCCTGTCTTCTCCTCGCTCCTCCTCCTCTGCCTCCAGTCAGCTCTTTCCTTCACTTCTTCCCCACGATCCGTCCCATTGAGGGAAAATGGAGCATCTGAGCAGGACCGTGTCCTCTTTAGGGTTTTTTCTGCTGCTGGTTTGTGGATGGACGCATAGCCAGACACATAACTATACCAGGTAGTGTGTGTGCTTGTGTGTGTGTGTGTGTGTGTGTGTGTGATAAGGAATACATGCAGCTGATAGGATCCTTATGCATGATACTGAGTAAATGGCCATACATTCTAATTATCAATATTATTCATGATATACAATTTATAAGACTGCTAAACTGTGTTGAGATGTGTGTGTGTGTGTGTGTGTGTGTTGTGTGTGTGTGTGTGTGTGTGTGTGTTTGTGAAACTCAGACTGAAGGTCCTTGTGATCACAATGTTTATAAAACATTTTCCGATTTCCTGATTCCTATTACATGTAAAAATGATGACTTGTGATCATATGTATGACGTAAAAATTAATACGGAACAAGAATAGACACAATTCTTGAAAATTTATTTCATTTATTGGATTTAAAATGGACCAATAAATGAAATAATGGACGTCTCTGCTGGCATTTAATAAATGTTTTTTTTCTTTTACTCTGTGTGTGTGTGTGTGTGTGTGTTATTCTACCTGAATAGACTGAAAGAGGCTGTAAATGTGGAGGAAGCCTTTGTTTCAGTGTGTGTGTGTTTGTGTGTTTACGTGTGTGTTTACGTTTGTGTGTTTGTGTGTGTGTGAACGTGCTCAATTCTCCTAAATTGAGCAATCCCATTGGCAGACGTGCTGGAAAAGGTCTTCGAGCTCTTCAGCCTGCAGGATTTTTGGGAATGTGCTTACTGTACAGCCGACTCCAAAAATCCTGGACTCACCACCGAGAACTGCTTTTATTTCATCATTTATAAAGTTGCATATATGCGAGAAACTAAAAACTTCTAACACCTGATAGTGATTAGTCACTCCTCTATGACCTGAAACAACCCTGTAAAGTCATTACTGGTGCATCTTAATATCCAGTCTGGTCTGTTTTAGAGTTGGTCGCTTGGTGCATACTACGCTTGAGAAAAGTCAGTAAATTGCTCTTGTGATAAAAAACAGATCATTAGTCTGTATTTAATCAAAATTGTAGATATGGAGTTTTACAGGAGACGTGAAAATACAGTGACATTTTCAGCTTCTGGGTTTATTTTCCACTGCTGTCTGTCTGAATCTGTTGCCCTGAGACTGTACTTCAGTATATAAAGTTTACATAGCAGTACAGTCACAGTATAATATCATAAATCCCAATATATCGTTCCGGCTCTAGCTGGCAGCATTTTCACCTCTAAAACAGTAAGAGAAAAGATTTATTTTAAAGATCTGGGCTTAAATGCTTTAGCAGAAATCAGGGTCGAGACAGTCTGAGGCAGTAAGGAAATTATTGCAGCATTGTGAAACTGAAGATGATTACAAAAGCATCTCAAAGTTTATGACCTCCACACACTGCAAAACCGCACACGAAATTTATAGAACAGTGCGTCTGAGGTTTCGCTCTGATGTAAGCGTCTATCAGAATCACAAAAGTAAAAACTTTAATAACAAATAATCACATCCTTTGACCAGGCATCATCCTGTCTGTCTGTCTGTCTGTCTGTCTGTCTGTCTGTCTGTCTTACCCCCTGCTTGTCCCCACGTCCTCTCTTCCTCTCTTCACCCTCGTCCCTGATTGTCAAGAATAATATAACAATGAAAAGTTCATGGTGTGATAACTGTCTTACTCAGTATCATGGTTTTCACAGTTCCTACTTATAACCACATTTATTATGCTGCCTCATGTTGTTTCTCTGAAACGTTGTGACTTTAAACCAGTCCTCTTAAACCACCTCTTTTTTTCAGACTGTTGATCATTAACTGATCCAGAAACTCATATGAAATAACCACAATGCAACACACAAGATAACAAAGGGCTAGAATACAAGAAGTAAAGTATGGTCTCCTGCAAGATTCTGTTTTAGGGCCTTTCTATAATTTATCTTTCACTGCAGTGAAAAAACTTCGGTCTAAACCCCAGTATTAACTGGTGCCACATTTGATTGCTACGAGTCTTAACTGGTTTTTATTTTACATCACTTCAGTTATGGCTTGGTTTTAGGTAAGTTATTGAGTTCCTAGCACACGTAAAGCCAACAAGTTATGGGCAGGTAACAGGCCACAAACCCTACAACACGTGATTGTAATAAAATGAGGTGTGTGTAGTAAGAATGTAATCTTTAATGTGAAGAGCATGCATGCATCGTGAAAGCGTGCGTTTTGTTTTAACCAGCTAGCCAGCTAACATTGTGATTATGGGTTTATGACGTGTTTACTTTCAAACCAGTATAATCAGTCTTAGATTTAACCAACTAACGTGTCTGTGTTGATTAATCTAACGTAAATACTGCTATGAACTTATTTAAAGTAGTGAAGTGATGTTTGACTTACTGATGACGGTGTGAGTGGCCATGGTGACATGACGTTATATGCTGAACTCGGGGTTGATGACACCATCCCGACCTCCTGAATAGGAATTCCAAGTTGAGGGGGTGTTTTCTCGTTGTCATTTTCTTTGGTCAGAGGTTGGAGAGGATTTATTTGAATGCAGAATTATACAGAGATCGCATAGGCCATGCAAATCAAACGTACTCATCACAGACGTAACAGACACATGTCTGTGGGAAACAAATCCTACCCAAATAGTACTTAAATGTTTCCTGTCTCTCACAGAGTGTGTGTTTTGTCGTTTCTGTCCCACTCTCAGGCCGGTGTTTAAATGTGGAGGGAACGTAGAAGGAGACTCTGGCTTCGTAGGCAGTGAGGACTTTCCTTCGTACTACAAACCAGACAGCAAGTGCACTTGGTACATCACTGTGAGTGTGAATTCATGTTCTTCTTATTCATGAGTCCAATCTGTGTTTTTAATTTAACAAAATCTGAGCCACAAATGAACACATACTAATTAATCTGCCATTTTCCTCTCTATTTCTATCTGTGCGTTTTAGTGGAACTCATGAATTTCTTTCCACACGGAGAGTCAAAACACCATAAACTCACCCTTCAAGTAAATAAAGTTGTGAGAACATTGTTACTACAACTTGGCAACCATGTGTACCTGGAACTAACACAGTGACAGTGTAAATGAGACAAAACTGTCCGAAATGTCAACATTTTCCTCAGATTTGTTGGTAAATTTCAAAAAAATACACAATAAGTACACTTAGCATGAACCACTAAAGGAAAATACAACACTGTGTGAGAAATAGAAAATTTTGACTTCCAAAGTTAGCACAAAAGATGGACATTCGAGTAAAGACAGTAAACACACAATTGTATTTAAATACATGCTGATAGCTTTATTAGCATGACTGTAATTATTGCTAAACGTGTCTGTCTCACTATCTCTGTCAGGTCCCAGAAGGCAATGTGGTCACGCTCTCCTTCAGGATTTTTGACCTTGAGGCCGACACTCTGTGCCGATACGATTTCGTGGATGTATATAACGGTCACTCGAACATGGCACAGAAGTTGGGTCGCTTTTGCGGGACGTTTCGGCCCGGCACAGTCATCTCCACCTCCAACACCATGATGCTGCAAATGGAGTCAGACTCAGGAACCGGGGGGCGTGGCTTCCTCGCCCACTTTACTGGAACCAAACCACACGTGAATGGTATTCATCACTTATATCAATGATGTTATATCAATTAATTCAACAATTAACTAACCCTTATGTCATTTTTGCTTTAAAAAAGAATAGCGATATAATTCAAAGAAACTCCATAGAGTTGGCTCAAGATCCCTGAGCATAACTTTTTCGGGCTCTACATCCATTAGGATTGTTCCCAATGCGGCGAAAAGATGGAAGATTGTGGATTTTAAAAGTAATGTAACAGTTGTGGTGATATAAAACATAAAGAGAAAGTCTGGACTAAAGGGAAAGAACACTGAAAAGAATATTTTAAGAATAAGAATTTTATATATTTTATATACTTGGATCAAAGTAAAAAAAAAAAAAAAAAAAAAAAAAAAAAAAAAAAAAAAAAAAAAAAAAAAAAAAAAAAAAAAAAAAAAAAAAAAAAAAAAAAATAAAAAAAAAAAAAAAAAAAAAAAAAAAAAAAAGACCTGCAACAGGTCCAAGGGTTAATTTTTTTTTTCCAGTGTACCAAAGTTCAATTTTTAGCAATTCTTTTTTTCTGTTTCTTTTTTCAGTGTATATTTTCTACTACTATTATTACAATTGCTGCAGATACTGCCATTAGTTGTCATAGGGGTAAGTCCAGGGAGATGCAAAGTGCAGAACTTCTTTAATGGGGACAAAAACAACTTAAATGGACCAAATTACAGGAAAAGAACCAAAACCTGGGACAACAATTAGCTGACTAAAGCCAGGCAAGGCTAGGAAATCTTAAACCAAAATTATTCACAGGGCAAACAGGAGCCAAAATCTCACCACACACATAAACACAGGCACAAACACAAGCTTAATGCTCCAACAAAGAAAGAGGGAAAACAAATAGGAAAATACAAAACAGGTGTGTGTAATCAAAGGAGGAAATGGAGCAGACAACAAAAGAAGTTCAAAAGGTGAACGTGAGTGCCTTCTAGTGGTCTGGGCCGTGACATTACTTATACTAAAATATTAATTGAACAAAAAATTTGCACTGCATCTCATCATAGTAAATCTTTTTTTTTTAGAAAAAAAAAAGGAAATACTGGATGCTAGATACTAGCATCTCAACTCAACTAGCATTGTGAATATTAGCATTTTTACATTTTAAACCTGAAGGAGTTGGAATTCTGTAATGATTATAATTCTTCAGCAATTCTGTACTGTTTATAAGTTCTATCTTTGCTACTCAGGTACACGTAATATTAGATATTTTACTTTAAATTTTACCGCATTTTCTCTTATTCAAGTATGACATTTGAGTTTTCTGATAAAGTGTGTTGAAATTTGACTTTCAGAGGAACAGTTCTGTGGTGGAAAGTTGACAAAACCACAAGGCACCATCAAAACGCCCAACTGGCCCGAGAAAAATTACCCACCGGGCATCAGTTGCTCGTGGCTCATCACCGTGGATCCAGACAAGGTCAGGACTAGTGACACATCGTTCATGCATGAGTCGACTCTTTGAGAATCAAGAATCAAAATATAAGATATATATATTGCACAGCTCCTGGACATTACAGTCTAACTATTATACACTAAAAGGAATTCTGTTTGAAAAATCGAATTCATAGGTGTGTTCATTTCCGAGCTTTTTGGGTTCTTTTTATAAGCTGATGTGTGATGAGTGATGATGGTGTTTTCAGGTGATTGAGGTGAAATTCAATAAGTTCGATGTGGAGCGTGACACGTACTGTCGCTTTGATTATGTGGCGTTTTATAACGGAGGAGAGAAGGACGCCTCCAGGCGCATCGGAAAATACTGCGGTGACAAGGCACCCGAGTGAGTACGACTTTACTAGCTTCATTAGCTTCACCATAACGTCGACACTTCTTGAAAAAGGGTTCTTCAATGGGTTCTTTGTATAGTTATGGGTTCCTAAAACTGTTCTAATAATATATCTTTAAAACCAGTTTTAATAATAATAATACATAAAGAAAAACGCTGCATTAAATTCATAACATATTTTAACCAAGTGGTGCAGATGGTGGTGCAGCTCAGACCTTTCTAGGAGTCTTGACTAAATGTAAGGCTTCACAAAGTGTGCGAGAGTTTATGTGGTTTATATAGGCAGGAGACAGGAAATAAAAATGACAAACAAAGAGCTAAAACTGGGGGCAGGGAGCCCTCTGGTGGCGTGGTGGTAAATTGTACGTGGCTGACAATATCCTAGCTGAGAAAGATCAAACTTGAACAAATGAATAAACAGACCATTAAAGGGTAATAACTGTACTAGCTCAGCATACGCGATTGGAGCCAGTGTTATAACTACATAGCTAATTTCAATCCATATTCCATTTTTCTTTCTCCTCTCCATCTCCCTTCATCTCCAGGCCCATTGTGACCAACGGTAACATTCTCCTGGTCCAGTTCGTGTCTGACCAGAGCGTCACTTCTGACGGCTTCATTGCCTCATATTCCAGTGTCCCGAGAGGGCATTCTCCCCAGCCAGATTCCCGTGTGTACTCATTACCCACAGTCCCACGGCTCCCCGTGGCCCCATCCCACAAACCCGTCGCCACGATGACTACGGAGGTACCGACTACCACAACCACCACCACCACCACGACTGCACCCAGACGCCCACCTGTCAATCCTAACCATCCGGCCAGAACTCCAAATCGCAGACCAGAATCGGGTCGGCCCAATCCGGCACGTCCAGGTGAGACACGAATAAATGGTATTGCATCATAAAATACAAGAGCCAATCAGGGTTCAGTATGCAAAAGCAGGCCACATTTTATCCGATATAAAAAATATACAGTCTTCACAACATGTCTGTGGAGACTTTAATGAGTTTTATGAGATTGTCACTGTGTTATCGTGACAAAACACATTGTTTAACAGCAACCATTTCTTCTCGATATAAAATGATATTTAATCAAATATATTTTATGACATTATTCAGCTTCTTATTGTGCAAATTTTCAGGCCCGAACCCTCTGTGCCCTAAAACGTGTAAGAGAGACGGCAGCATAAAGACGAGTTTCTGCAGCAGTGAATTTGGTGAGTATGTTGTCCATTGTCACAGATCCTGAGCAGAGACGTACGTGTGTGTGTGTGTGTGTGTGTGTGTGTGTGTGTGTGTGTGAAATAAATACCTGTTGTGTTTTCTCTCTCTGTAGTGATCACAGGGACCGTGACGGCGTTCTCTTCGACTTCTCAGGGCCGACTATTGGCCACCGTCTCCATCATTAAGATTTATAAAGCTGGAAGACTGACCACCACTCAGGCTGGAGAGACCATGACTGTTAAACTGGTGCTCATGTGCAGAACATGTCCAGTGCTACGCAGAGGTAACCTATACCAAAAATGCCAAATAAAGTGAAGCTAACAAAATTGACCTTTATAACAAAAATGAAAAATAAAACGCAATAAATGAGGAAACCGTAATTTAAAAAAGAAAAATTACGTATAGCAGCAATAAACGTGGCAAAATAACCCAAAAATTACCCACAACATGCAGCAAAAGTAAAAAAATTATCTACATAAACAATAAATGTTACAAAAATAACACAAATTACCAATGATAAACTAGACAAAAAGTACTAAAAATTACCTATAAAAACCATAAATATAGCACAAGTAACCGAAATTACGGACTTATTTTTGTAGCAGACAAAATTAATGTGGCAAAAATGACATAAATTGCCTAGACAAAACAATAAACGTATCGAAAGCGCTAAATGTTACACACAACAAACAATAAATAAAGTAAGAAAAATTGCTTACGAAATATGATAAACATGGCAAAAGTAACCAAAATGATCCATGACAAACAATACATGTGGCGCAAAATGAGCAATGACAGACGATAGACATAGCGAAAGTAGCAGAGGTTACCCACAACAAACGATATACAGCGCAAAAGTTTTTAAAAATGACCTAGAACAAAAAGATAAATGGCACAAAATTAAAGAAAACTGCTTAAAACGATAAACATACTGTGTAAAGTATCGCAATAAACATATCATCAGCGAACATATCGGCGAACGTAACGATGATAAACAGTGTCGCTCCCGATTTGACTCCAAAGCTGACTGCAGAAGAGGAAAAAAAAATGTATGAACTCATTATGAAATTCATGACCTTCAGTTCCTTCCTGGTTTTTCATGTCACTTTTTTCTGTTTCAGGTCAGAACTTCATTCTGATGGGTCAGGTGGATGAAGACGGGCGTGGCGTTCTCCTTCCAGGCAGTTTCACGGCCCTGTACAAACCACCACACGACAAAATCCTCGCCAGACTCACCCCCCAGCCGTGCTGATCTCCACGGCTAAAAACAACACAGAGAAAAACAGAACATGCCAGAAATAAAACACTTGACAGTATAACAAGAATGAATCTGTAGAAATGATTCCCTAAAGCAACACTCAGGCAAAAAAAATAGCGTTCAGTCTGTCAGTAGCCATTATTCCGTCTTCAGCAGCACAGTATCGTATCTTTCAGCCTCAACGTTTTGGCAAAGTTTACAATTTTGTATTGTCGTGTTTTCGCCCTTTAACGCCCTCGCGTCCAATAATAAGGAGCAAGAACTCTTATTTTTTAATTAGTGCACTAGCTAGTTAGCTAACATGTAAGCAAGCCAACAGTGAGTGGACAATTCGTACGCACTTCTGAGTGATTAGGGGAAGTGGACGAGGGCGCATTAAAACCAGTACTGTAACATAGGAAGCAATTTTACTTCGAATTTGGAGCAGCACGTAATAAACACGTAATAAACCGAAATGATTTCATGGCAAAATATAAAGGAACATTTCACCTTATTAGCTTTATACACCTGAAGATGTCATACAGTATATTTGTAATTTATGATGTCATCAAATAAAGGATTTATATCACACCACATCTCAAGCTTTTTTCTTTTCTCTGTCTTGAAGTTAATCAGACACACACACACACACCGCAAAGAAGCGTAAACTCCTCTGTCCTGAAGATGTCGGAAACCTTACCTCTGAGTGTTACAAAGTGCTGGCACTGGAGACTCCTTCTACTCCTTTCCTTACAGAAAACTTCACCACATCAACGGTTACGCGTTTTTATCCGTCTGCGTGAGGCATCCACCTTACAGGTCCCTGTAAATGAGCTGTTGATTTGCAGGTGCACTACTGTCACAGCTGCTGTTATAGAAAATTAATCAACACATTCCCACTTTGTGAGAATTTCTGATTTTAAGTTTATTGAAAAAAAACCCCACAAGACTGCACATAAAAGTACACTAAACATAACAGAATCATGCAATGCCATTTGATGCGATGTTCAGTCCTCCAAAATGAAATGCAAAAATAAAATCAGGGAAAAAAAAACATGCAATTTTGATATTTCTTTGATAAAAAAAAAAGTTCAGAAATCAGTGGATTCGTCTGCCTTGATTTAAAATGTGCGTAATTACTATACAAATTAATAATAATAATAAAAAAAGGAAGATCATTGGATTATTAACTCTTTATCACAGTTTCAGCCCAAGACTCTGCAGAGCGTCCCGTACGTCCTCACACCCACACGCTGGCTTTGGCGTCTCTCTCCGCTGCCCCCTGCTGGCCGCAGCAGCCCCTCAGCCCCGGGTGCTGAGACACAGGAAGGTTTTTATAGACGGCGCGGCTGTAAGGGATGAAGCAGAGGCCGAGCTGCAGGTGACGTGCCAATCTACAGTATGCCGCTAGAGCCAACACCAGCAGAGGAACCAACAACAAGAAGCCCACAACCAGCAGAGCCACACAGGACGCGTCGTTGAGCAGGTCCGAGCAATAAACCGAGGTACCATGGGGCTGAACCTGGATGAGAAGATTGGAGGAAAGTCAATCATCTTTTCATCAGAATAAATGGAAATGAAACTTCTTAACAAAGCCCAGATAGCATTAATCATGATATTAAATCTTACATAATATTTTATTATAAGATTTTCTAAAATGCAAGTCAAGTCAAGTGGCTTTATTGTCATTTCAACCATCTACAGCTAGTTAGTACACAGTGAAACACAAACGTTCCTCCAGGAACAAGGTGCTACATAAAACAAACACAGAACTACGGGAGACTACACATATTTACATAAAGTGCACAGTGCAGACGGCACAAGACAGAACAAAACTACCAAAACAGGACAATGGGCACAGTGAGCTACAGCGCAGCGCCGACTAGCACACAGTTCTAGTAGAAAGTGAATCAGATGACAGTCGTGCAAAGGAGTAACAATATAAGTTCCTGTAAATGTAAACATCAGGAGTAGCAGCCGGGTAGAGAGTATAAAGATTATATACAGTATATAATAAATATTTGTAGCAGCAGAAATTGAATACGGAGATTTGTAAAAATTGCAAAGAGGATGGGGTGATGTTCACTTGAGTGTGTGTGTGTGTGTGTGTGTGTGTGTGTGTGTGTTTTCAGTCCAGTCTCTGAGGGTTGAGGAGTCTGATGGCTTGGGGGAAGAAACTGCTGCACAGCCTGTCCGTGAGGCCCGAATGCTCCGGTACCGTTTGTCAGACGGCAGGAGGGTGAAGAGTTTGTGTGAGGGGTGAGTGGGGTCATCCACAGTGCTGGTGGCTTTGCGCATGCAGCGTGTGGTGTAAATGTAAATGTCTGTGATGTCTGTGATGCACTGCAAATGAACAGTATTTTGTTAATTAAAAGATAGAGTAAGCTTTCACAAAACAACATTTCGGTGAGCAAGAGCAATACCTTATATAAATACCGAAGTCTTCGTCCAGTATAGAAAAAACAGTCAATGAATCATCTGAGAGTCGAATCTCATTGGTCATCTGAGTCAAATGATTTGACTCATTAAAAACACTCAAAATTCCCATCACTATTATCTTACCTTAGAATGGCAGAGGAAGCCGAACACGACCATGGTGAGCGCCGGAGTGAGGATGATTCCGAAAACAACGGCGGCGAGCGCTACATTCACGGCGGCGATGATGAGGTTCTGCAACGTGACGAGAACCGAGCACGCCCAGCAGTCCAGCGAGGCTCTGAGTTCCAGCGGCTCGGCCGAAGCGCTGGAGGATGAGTACGGAGGAGGAACCACTGCTGCTGGGGTCGCGGGGTCCACAACCGGCGATGACACGGAGTTTGTGTGATGCAGACGAGTCGACTCGGAGTCATCTCCGTCAGAGCCGACCTGCTGACACGGCGTCCTCTCCAGAGTCCCATTACGAGACAAACTCATCCTGAATCACAGAGAGAGCGAGCTCAGAAGAGCACAGCTGTGGAGTTTTGGAAAATCCAGAACATCTTTAGCGAATAAACATGATTTTGACTTAATGATTCAGAAGTTTTCTAAAAAGTTTTCTACACAAATTCTGCTCGAAGTCTCAGAGTTTAGACAGATCACTTGTCTTTCTGAATGCTATTTCTATACTAGATAAATTTCTACTACTGTGATTATTTTTTAGCAAATAAATTAAATATAATTGTTTGTGTGTAATGTTAAAATTAAGTGAAACACAGGAGGAATATTTTCAGGTTTTGAAATGGCATGGAGTGATGTAAAGTGCGGAAAGGCAGGGATGATTCCAAGTGCCCTGAGAAGACAAGTGGCCTAAGGGGACTCTAGGAAAGGAAAAAATGGTTCAGATTGTTAATAATCACCTGAGACGAGGGAGTCATTTCAATTCTAGCTGTTTGTTAACTTTCCCTGCTTTGTATAGTCATATAGTATATACAGTATACATGATATGATGCATCATATTTTACTTTCACTATTTTGCACAGAAATGGTCAAAACCCTGTTTTTTTTTTTTCAAATAAGAATTGTCAATATGAAGGTGATATGTTACAAAATTAGCATGACCAAAAAGGAACAGCTGTCGCAATGTCCTCAGACATGTTCAGTGTCAAGTGCTAGAGCTGTGAGGCTAATGTGGCTAACAAATAATCAGCATAGCATCGTAAAACATAGATTGTCTCAGAAATTATATTTGTACAAAAATGGTTTCATAAAATGAGACAATAAGGCTCAAATTAAATGTGAACATTAGGCGGGAGGTTGGGCGTGGCTCTGTATGATTGGGATTGGGTCGGAGGAGTTTCCTGTTCTAGCGACTGTGTCTGTGCATATGACCTTGAATTTACGTAAAAGTAAAAGTGTAAAAAACAGCTGTGAGTCTTTTAGTCTCTATGTGATACACTAGTTGAATCCTGTGCATGATGCATATTAAATCACTAATTAAACGTTGCTCAAATCTCTCAGATACCAGCAATAGAAAAATCATTCTCTGCCTTAAAGTAACCTCGTGCGAAAAGCCAAGCTTGGCTTTTTTTATTCTCAGTACTCCGTGGCACGGAGTGTGGAAGGTAAACAGAGATAATTGAGTGACTGTGAACAGGAGGAAACAGGAACTGAGAGAAAAACTAAAAACACGAAACAATGAGGCAGGAACCGAGCCGAGAGGAAAGCATGTGCACGGAACCGACTTCGAATATCTCCACGAGCAGGACATCTCCTCAAACACACGGCTTCCTGCTCATGCTGGGACAAATAAACCCGGATAACCTCCTGACCCTGACAGACTGACACTGAGCCTCCAGCAGGGTGCTAATGTAGTGGCGATCAGTCCTCTAAAAAACCTTTCAAATTTAGACTGTAAATAAACTTGCATCGCTACAGTCTTAGACAACTTTTAAGGGTTGTTTGATTGTCCCTCTGCAGGGAACCCTACAACACTGCGTTCCTAATAGATCCGTTTCGGGAATCTAAGAACCTTATTTATCCACAGAACCCTTTTCTAAAAGTGTATGTATTAACTGCGTAAATGTGCAGTACAAACCCCTAATTATTGCCCATTATTTTCTCCTCAGTACCTAGAACCTGTCAGGAGTTTAACCTTTAGCTAAACTGTAGATAAAATGGTTCATGAAGGGTTCCTTATAGGCACCTTGAATAAATAAGGGTTCTCCAAAAAAAGCTTCTACTTGGACCAAAACAGATTAGCTACATTTTTAAGAAGAAAATATTAATGAGTGATAATTTTGACAATTACATTTGCACACTTACCCAGTCAATGCATACACCCTGGATTAGTGGATTCACTTGATAATTAAGAGTTCTTAGCTTTCAAAAAACGGATTGTACTTTCTGACAGGGAAACACTGTCTACACACACTTTGGTTTAGTCACCTTTGACACCTATTTATCATCTGGTCTAGAGAACAGTAAGATCCGTCTTTCTAGGAAAAAGCCGCTTTTTTTTTTTTTATCTGCACCAGTTTTGGGCATGAATCCAGCTGTATACTTCCTGCACTAACAGCATGACATCACCGTGCCAGTTTTAGGGCTAATATGACCAAAGCCATGGTTTAAAAATCTCGTTCATGTCGAGTTAAAGAGAGTTGAAGAGAGCCGATTTCCTCTAGCTGCATTTTGGTTCTATAATTTAATGGAAATATAAATCATAGCATGACATCACTGTGGTGATAATAATAATAATAATAATAATAAGAAGAAGAAGAAGAAGAAGAAGAAGGACATTATATTGCTAAATTTGACAAACAACCTAAAAACTCAAATCAAGCTTTAAGTTACACATTCAACCTTCACATCAACGTTCATATTAATGATAATAGCCCATGATAGAAGAGGAGCTTCAGCGATGCCTCAGGGTTAGTGATCAGAGCATTTTGTTCATTTAAAATCCCACAAAAATGCTCTTGACTGAGTGATGGACTGTTTCCATTAAAAATCAGATCACAAACATTTCTCAGTTCTAATTTTCAAATATTTAAAATGAGCCTTTTGTTTAAAATGTGTTAAAAGTAAAACCTCAACAAATACCTCTTCTTTTATTTTTATTTTTATTAGCCAGAGTGATGATGAAAGAAATAATAATGCTGATGAAGTTTTGCTGAGGTTTTAACACCAAACGTTTGGCAATAAAAAACACAGTAAACCTTTAAAAAATGGAAATAATAGTGATACTGTTCTGTTTTTTTTTTAAATACTGTACTCACTTTAGGATGAACTTAAAGAACCTTGGGTCTTTGTATCCTCCACAGAATCTGCCAAATATTTTCCCAGGTGGTTGGTTGTAATCCTCCTGTTGGCGAGCAGATCCCTTCAGACCTCTTTGAAATTGTTGAGAAAGTTCTTAGCTCTTTTCGTGGTCCTGATTTTTTTTTTATTTCAACCCTTCTTAGCAGCCGTTGGTGCTCAAGCAAAGTCAGTGTCAAAAACAGGGATCTCTGATGGAAAAACTTGCCTTCCTCCTCTCTCTCTCTCTCTCTTTCTCTCTCTCTCTCTCTCTCTCCCTATCTATCTATCTCTTTTCCTGCCTCACTCTTTCCTTCCTCTGAATTGGGTATCCTCCTTTCCTCCTCTTGGGCTTGGGTTCACTCATGCTCAGGGTAGAAAGGATGTTTGGACACTGAGGTACAACTGATTCAGCAGCAGAGTGAAGAGAGGTGGTGGAATAGGACGGATAAAAAATTACGTATATTCAGTTTTCAAACCTGAGAAGAAAGGCAAACCTTGGCTACAGATGATACTGTCCAGACGATTTTTCCTGATTTACTTAAACACTGTAAAGCATTCATTTCTGTTCAGTGCCACTATCTTCATGAAAAAAAAAGCAAAAATCCAAGCCAAGTCTACCAATTACATAAGAGTAACTCTACCATTACAGCCGTCACATTCCTCCCCGCACAATTTAGTGTTAGGGAGTAGTGGGGAAGATAAACTATCTCTATCCCGCACGGGAGGAGAGAGCAAGAGAAACGTGAACCCAAATGGTCAAATCCATCAGAGTTAAATAGGAAATAAATTTTAAAACATTCCAGCACAAAGCCAACACCAGTATTCATCATCAACCACCAACATTCAATATTAAACACCAATATTCAAAAACAAACACCAGTATTCACCATCAAACACCAATATTCAAGAACAAACACCAGTATTCACCATCAAACACCAATATTCAATATTAAACACCAATATTCACTGTCAAGCAGCAATACTCACCATCAAACACCAACATTCACCATCAAACACCAACACCCACAAGCAAAAACACCAATACTCACCATCAAACACCAATATTCATCATCAACCACCAACATTCAATATTAAACAGCAATATTCACTGTCAAGCAGCAATACTCACCATCAAACACCAATATTTACCAGCAGCCACCAACATTCACCATCAAACACCAATACCCACAAGAAAAAACACCAATATTCACTATTAAACACCAATACTCACCATCAAACACCAGCATTCACCATCAAATACCAATACCCACAAGCAAAAACACCAATATTCACTATTACACACCAATACTCACCATCAAACACCAGCATTCACCATCAAATACCAATATTCACCATCAAACATCACTTTACACTGTCAGATGCTATGAATTTCTATCAAACACAACAATCATACCAACGTTAGCCACTGAACACTGTCAAACGTCAACGAACGCCATCAAATATGAACAAATATGATTGAATATTGACAAACTCCATTAAAATATTAACAACTGTCCCTCTGTAACGTTCCAGTAAATGAACCGAAAGCCAAATGAAAGCCAGTGTGGACGGCGAGAACGTTCTCACACGGGTTGTTCACGTGGAGTTTGGTGTGTAAAGGTCAAGCTTCTGTTCTGCGTGGCTTTACTCCTAGCTCACTTTTTCACCGTTGGAATGCAGAGAGCTTCACGTCTGCTTAACGTCACTGAGAAAACGTCTGAAATGAAAGTGACAGGAGGTTTAACACAGTGAGCGGCTCATAAACACCGGAATACACTCTGTTTCAGCTCCATCGTACTGTATACTGTTATTGAATCATCTTTGCAATATTATTGTCTTATTAAAGACAAACAGCAACATTGTCAGTTAACATTCTCTATTACCATCATGTAGCTTGTAAGCACTGATTGACTGATTAGCAATGATACATGCTAGCCTGGTATTTAGTTTTCATTTTTAATCTACATGGTTTTTAATCTGATTTCTGTAGCTGTTAATTGTCTGTTGCTTGGAAACAAGATAAACGATAAACCATTAGTGAGACCTGACTTCTTTTGATTAGCTATTATTCATAATTATCAGCGCGTGACTTCAGCGTATCTTGTTGAGTAGCTAGCTAATTTTAGGTGAATTCATTTTTAAACATTGTTTATCGCTTATTAAAATATTATTTTCTATGAAACGTTTTGTACAAGCTGTTCTACTGAGTACGTCCTCACAGTAACAACTTTTTATGGAAGATTATGCGCGATGAGGCGTATGTACATCGCAGGTGTGCATGTATTTAAGCTTAATACGTCATTTCAGTGTGATTATTTTTGTTACACCGGAAATAAAGTGACTTTGTATTGTTGGAATTCAGCTTAGACTTCCTCTGTGTGTGTCACAGCATTCACATGATTCAACAAATGCAGATCATTTCCTCTCTAAAAAATGCAGGTGTGTGTAATCTTCAACCCTGAACGTCAAAAGGTCTGTTTTAATACACAATATGGCCAAAAGTTAGTGCACCCCTGACCATCGCACTCATATGTGTTTGTTGAACGTCTCATTCCAGATTTACTCCCCTGTGTTTGCTGATATAATGAGCTCCACTTATCTGGGAAGCTTTCCACTAGATGTTGGAGCGTGGCTGTGGGGATTTGTGTTCATTCAGCTACAAGAGCATTAATGAGGTCAGGCGCTGATGTTGGGATGTTGAGGAGGTCTGGGGTGCAGTCGGTGTTCAGTGGGGTTGAGGTCAGGGCTCTGTGCAGGACACTCGAGTTCTTCCACTCCAACCTTCACACACCATGTCTTCATGGAGCTCGCTTTGTGCACAGGGGCGTCGTCATGCTGGAGCAGGTTTGGGCCTCTGAGTTCCAGTGAAG
>CM040991.1:842364-847364 GCA_022985145.1 Pangasius djambal
AAAAAAAAAATCACTAAACACTCACAAGGTTTTCTGGACAAATGCAAATAAGATTTGAACCCGTATTGTTTTTGTTTTTTTTTAACATTTGTGAAAATTGTTAATGCTCTGAGAAAAATGCAATATTGTAGTAAAAATCATTAATATTGCATTACTGCTTTCTTCTTTTTTTTTTTTTTTTCCTTTTTAAATCTGTCACAAGGCCAAAATGGTGTTAAAGTTTTTTTTCTCTCTTTCTGAAAACCTTTAAAAATAAAAAAAATAAAAAAGTAAAAAATAATAGCACCCAGATCAGTATGCAAACAGCATTTAGAAAGTTTAGCGTTGTAGTAAATGTATTCATGACAATATCATTGTAGCAACCCCTCGTAATGCCTGTGTGTGTGTGTGTGTGTGTGTGTGTGTGTGTGTGTGTGTGGCTCCTTCCCCTGCTGTTATATTGTGTCGTATAAAAGCACCAGAGACGCCGAATAAATAAACTGAGACATTTGCATAAATGTAAACTACAATAGTACCTGAATGAGTTCACACGTTTCGGCGATTGTGAACGATCACAGCAGTTTGTGTGCTCTGTGTGTGTGTGTGTGTGTGTGAGCTTCATTTAAAAAAAAAAAAAAAAACACAGTTCGTATTACGCGCCCGGGTCCAGCGTGCCGGTGTGTGTATGTGTGTGGCACGTCTCTGGCCAGTCTGACCTCAGAGCGCTTATAACGCGTCGTAACAGCGTCGTAACAGCGTCGTGACTCCAGTAGCTGGTGAAGGGGGAAGACGAGCGAGTCAATGAAGCACCTGCTGATGTGGTTCTGTAAACAGTGTCGAGTAAACAGCTTGTGGATTGGAGAGTCCGCAGTAGTGGTTTTGATTTTAAAAAATAATAACAACAATAAAAACAATGATAAAAAATAAACAAGAGAACTGAACGTTGGCACTGCTGCTGGCGAGCGAGCAGGAGATTTGGTCATGGCTGTGTGACATCAAACACCACGGGCTCATTTTGAACACGGCGCAGGAGCCTGAGAGAGAGAAAGAGAGAAAAAAATCGGCATGTTGCAGGTTTCTGTGCTGCTTTCTGTACTGGAATATCAGGCATTTCTTTTTTTTTTTTAGTTTTATAGTTTAATATTTGTACTGCTTTAAACATGCACCTCAGTGCCCCCTAGTGGTGCAGAACAGTCAAGACACTAAACCTTTAAATGAGCACAAACTGAACTAATTTGTTTTTGGATTGTTTTTGTTGATGTACAAACTAATTGTATTAACGCCTCTCTAACAGGGTTTTAACTCATAGCATTGTTAGGCCCTGACCAAATTATACTAGCATCAGGAAATGTTTTATAGCTCCAAATGTGTCTCTCAAATGCTGTGAAGTTACCCTGCTACCCTAGATACACGCAAACTCTTCCTGCTTTTATAGGGTGCCATTACTTTTGTCCTAACTGGTGTAAACTTGACAGTGTAATCCGCATACAAAATCACATTGATTCATCACCAATTATGTGATTTGAAGCAGATCAGTTAAGGTTCACAATAATGACTCTCCTTTTATGGAAATTTGCATGATCTCAGAAGCGAAACGTAGGATACGAAGGTTTTGAATATTCCTGGAGTGCAAAGAGTGGATATACAAGTTATTAGAGAATATTTATATCTGCATCGCATTCAGAAAGGGGGATAAAAACTTTTGTACTGATGTCACTTCTGATAATGAAGGAGCATCTGTAAAACCTGTAAATCGGTAAAATCATCATTGTAAAAACATGCTACATTTCTTGTAATGTGTGTTTTGTGGGTGTGTGTGTGTGTGTGCGCGTGTGTGTGTCTGACCAGGCTGAAGGTATCGTAGGTGTTCATCAAGTCCTCCACTCTGTACTGTTCGAGCACGACAACTCCGCTGAGGGCGGAGCTCCTCCGACGAGCGCAGTCCTGGCAGTGCACCACGTATGTCTTCCTACTGCTGTTCTCGCTGGTGACGAAGAGCAGGTTAAACACCTCCACCTGTACACACACACACACACACAGGTCACAGATGCACATTCATCCCACGTCTGCCAGGGGACAAAATATTATATAGCGCGTAACTCACGTCACACTCGTTGCAGTAGTAGGCCGGCTCGTCCTTCATGCGGCTCTGGTAGCAGATCTTCTTCCCTTCTGCTATGAGCTGCTCTCTCAGGATCTGGTTGTGTTTCATTGACTGCAGGAGGCAATGTCTACACCAGACACGGACCACAAGTGGTTCAGAATATCTTACTTAGATTAACATGTCCCATATTTCATTCAAAATCTCATATTCTTTCTGAACATCTCATATTTTGCTCAAAATGACTGATATTTAACTCAGAATGTCCGATATTTTGTTTATCCTAAAATATTATATATAGTTTGGTATCTCGTATTAACTCAGAAACGTGTTTATCACAGAAGGTCTCATATTTATATATATATTTATACACACACATCTCATTTAGCACAGAATATCTCATGTTTCATTAATAATTTCATACTTACTTTCTTAGTTTTGAACCAAAATTATTCTCCAGTTTAGTTCAGAATGTCTCATATTTAACCCAAAAATAGAATCTCATTTTCAGAAAGCCTCAAATTTATTTATTTTATTATCTCATATTATCTCACAACATCCCCTCCTCCTCCATCATCCCCCCGCAACTGAAGTCACCTGATCATTCTGTAAGTGTTTGGGTCGGTGATCTTGATTGTACGGGCTACGTTCCAGGAGACGTGAATCATGGGAACAATCGATTTGACCTTTTTGACCTCATTCCACTCAAAGCGCTCCAGAGCCAGCTGATACTGATAGGCTGCAAGCACACACAGACACACACACACACACACACACACACACACACACACACACACACACACACAGACACAGACACACACAGACACACACAGACACACACACACACACATAGACACACAGACACACACACAGATTTTCCTCATGTTTACAAACAGATTACACACAAACAGCTTGTGTAATTTGTGACTTTAAAGATTCACAAGTTTTGACACAACGTCGACGGTTAGCGATCAAAGCTAAGTGTAATAACAGTGAAATTTTAAAAGTAAATTTTAAAAGTGAAATAAGTAAAATTTTAAATTACCAGCACATCTGAGGGAAATGCTGACGTTCCTCATAATTATGTCTCATTTCCACTAGTGTCTTTACACTAACTATATTAAAGACTGTATTGCTATGTGCTATCTATCTGTATCTTGGCAGTCATATTTCTCTGTTGCCTAGCAACAGTGTTCTTACAACTTAAAACACTTGCATGACTAGTATCTTGTGCGTTCGCCTTACCATGTCCGATACACGCCCCTCAAAGTGTATTGTGGGTATTTTGTACCAGCTACGCCACATCATTTGGACACTAACCAATCACATTGCACGGATGTACTCTGATTATGACCATTCCCAAGCTGATCTAATTTATCTCAGAATATTTCATATATCTCAGAATATCTAATGCTTATTTCCTAAATAGTTGCAATCTCATATTTAAGTCAGAATATCATGTTCAGTCTAATGTCTCGTATTTAATTTAGTACGTCATATCTAGTTTAGTAGGTCATAATTAGCACAGAATGTTTTATATCTAGTTTAGTATCTCATGTGTAGCACAGGCTGTCTCATATTAGATTAGTACCTCATATTCAGCACAGAATGTCTCGTAACTAGTTTATTATCTCATATTTAGCACACAATGTCTTGTATTTAGTTTAGCATCTCATAATTAGCACAGAATGTCTCATTTATTTTAGTATCTCATATTCAGCACAGAAGGTCTTGTATTTAGTTTAGCATCTCATATTTAGGACATAATGTCTTGTATTTATTTTAGTATCTCATATTCAGCACAGAAGGTCTTGTATTTAGTTTAGCATCTTATATTTAGGACATAATGTCTTGTATTTATTTTAGTATCTCATTCAGCACAGAAGGTCTTGTATTTAGTTTAGCATCTCATAATTAGCACAGAACGTCTCATATTTATTTTAGTATCTCATATTCAGCACAGAAGGTCTTGTATTTAGTTTAGCATCTCATATTTAGGACATAATGTCTTGTATTTATTTTAGTATCTCATATTCAGCACAGAAGGTCTTGTATTTAGTTTAGTATCTCATATTTAGGACATAATGTCTTGTATTTATTTTAGTGTGTCATATTTCATACAGAATGTCTTGTTTTAGTTCAGTCCCATATTTAGCACAGAATGTCTCATACTTAGTTTAGTATCTCATATTTAGCTCAGAACCTGTTTTATCTCAGAGTTTCTCATATTCTTGTCCAAATATTTCACAACTTTTTAGAAACATTAGTCTCATGTTTAGCTGAGAACTTCAGTGTGTGGTGTGTAGGGTGTATTTTTGGACAGACGGTAGATATGCATTTCCATATTTTTAGGATCTAAAGGAGCTGAACAGAAGATAAGCTTCAAAGGCTTTTGGTGGACATCATTACGCTTTTTCTGTATTGTTCAGCACTCACAGTTTAGCGGCCCCACGTTCCAGGCGATGTTGTTGCACCAGCCGACGGCCTGAACCCAGTGAACGGTTCCTGCGTTAATCCACACTAAATCCCCGGGACGCTGGATGAAACGGTACACGGGGATGTTGGAGCGATATAGATCATCCAGAACCGGCCACCACGAACCCGTCAGATAGTCCACTCCGTTCCTGATGGACAGGAAAGAGACAAACAAGGGGACATGGGGAAGTGCTCATTTTAGCTATAAGTCGATTAGATTAAGGAAACCAGTTGAGGACGCGAGAGACGTGACTCACTTCTCACAGAAGTGGCTGATGGCCTGCCAGTAGTGCTCATGTACAGCGAACCACTCACAGTCTCCAGGGCCGATGTTAATGTTCACCGAGCAGAAGTTGTTGTTCTCCTGGTGTCCTGAGGAGATAAACAAGAAACACAGCACTTATCATTTTTAAATGAACAAGCGTGGGTGTGTGTGTGGTGTACA
>CM040991.1:849864-859864 GCA_022985145.1 Pangasius djambal
AATATTAGCTAAGCTTTTAGCAGGCTAGTTAATGCTAGTGCTGCGTATAGGTATGTTGCTTGCTTTTAACCCTTTCTTTAAGTTTAAAGCATCAGGGTTAAGGAGATGCCACTGTGTTACAAATTAAATGTAGATTTAGTGCACCATGCTAAACTGGTAGATATAAGCGTTCCCTACCTGTTAGCCACATTACAACAAAGTTCCAGTACAAATGTCCAAATGTCATACAACAATGTTGTGACTGATAAAGTACACTGTATGATGATGTGTCTCGCTGTCTGTGTGTGTGTGTGTGTGTGTGTGTGTGTGTGTGTGTGTGTGTGTGTCCTCACTGAGTCGGAGTGATCCTGCCAGGCCTCGGATAACAGTAACCGGATTTTTGGGATCTGTGCAGAACTGGAGCAGCACCGGAGAAAATGCATCTCTCTTACTTTCGAGCTAGAAACACACACACAGAGGCAATCAGGGAGCTTGTACATCCTATAATAAACACATAAAAGATTCTAACGTGTGAAAAAATAAAACAATAAAACAAATCTCTAGCTTACGTAGATGCTGGGCGTGGGCGGGTTGAGCTTCTCTCGGGGAATCTTAGACTCGACGTTCAGCACAGGCTTCACAGACAAAGAAGGAAGCAGATAGGACTCATGGAAACGACCCTGCACCTTCGCATCTCTGAGAGAGAAAGAAAGATATGGAGAGCAAAAGCAGAGAACTTATACATTAACTCTGTATGCTGATCCAGCAAAAGATGCATTTCTGCTCAGATAAAGATGCTAGTCGAGCTAAACGGTGCTTTTACAGCTGAAGATACTAATCAGTTTAAATGTGTGATATTCCAGATAAACATGCTATTACACCTACAGATGCTATTCCAAATTAAAATGTTAGCCCAGTGATGTTCTGCTTAGGTAAAGATGCTATTCCAGCTCAAGGTCCTGTTTAGCTAACAATGTTATTACACCCACAGAAGCTATTTCAGAGAGAGATGCTAATCCATCTTATGTATGAAGCTATTCTAGATAATGTCTTAATTAAAGTGACATGCAGCTAGAAGCTCAAGGTGCTACTCTAGCAAAAGTAGCTAGCACTGCTATTCCCTTATAAAGATGCTAGTTAGCTAAAGCTGATATATTAACAGTGATATTATTATTATTATTATTAGGTAAGAATGTTATCCCAGCTAAAGGTTTAAAGGTAAATATTCCATCCTCTTCTAAAATGGTATTCCAGCTAAATTTGGTATTGCTATTCATCTAGAGATCCATGTAAAGATGCTACTACAGCTTAAGATCCTTTTCCACATAAAGATGTAATACCAGCTGAAGATGCTAGCCCAAACAAGTACCAATACTCACTTGCAGGCTCTAATGATCTCTGCTGCACTGTTGTTGATGCTAATCTCTTTCAGCGGGATCCTCTTCTGCTCGAACTCGGAGGCAATGAAGGTCTGCCTCCCACTGATCTTGAGCTTCACCAGCTGAATCTTTAGCTCTTTCAGCGGCACAGAGGACAGAACCCGAACAGCTGGAGCTGTACTGGAGCCACCTCCGCTGGACAAGATTGTTTTTGTCATTTCTGCATCTTCCTCCTTGTTTTCCTCTTTAGCTTTGGCTCTCTCCTTATCCCCTTTTCTTTGCTCCTTTGCTTTCTCTGTTGGCTTCCTCTCTACTACCTCTTGTTTGTTGCAGACCTTGGCAAGCTGTTTGGCAGGTTCACCACCAGACGAGCAATGCCGTTTCTCAATTTTGGCGTTTCTTTTCTGCTTTTTATGCTGTCTTCCCTCTATGATACTTGGCTCTTCTATTATATCACTGCTGCCAGTCTTTGTTTTCTGCTGCTTCTGCTGCTCTCTCTTTCTGTCCCTGCCTTGCCTTTGCTTCTTCTTCTCCAGTTTCCTTTTAGATTTTTCCTTTCCACTGTTCACTTCTGATGAAAGGAGGGCACTGGGGCTCTGGTTCAGCAGCACCTCACAGCTGTGTGCCAATTTAGCCTGCAAGGTAGCAGGCGACAAGGCAGAGGGCAACACCTTGACCTCATTCTCCTTCACCAAAGAGGTACAGATTGGTTTTTTTAACGATTCTACAGCTTCGATCATGTCTTCACCTTCCTCCTGAACAACTCTGTCCTCTTTTTTCTCTTCATTTGCCTGCATGTTGTCATCAGGCTTTGAAATTTCTGAGGTAGATATGGAAGGGGAAAGGCTGGTCAAGGGCATGGCCACTGGAGACACAGCTCTTGGGGATGTGGAGGTTGGGCTGTGCTGCTCTGGATGGTGTATCTCTGGTCCCAGTGAGAGTGAGGAAGAGTATTTGACCCTAGCCGTTGTGTTGGGAGGTGGCCGACCAAAGGGGCCACCTCTGTAGGTGTACTTATGGCTGTCTGCGGCCATGATACCATCAGTGTCATGCAGATGTGGTCCCTGAGAGGTTGTTGTGCTACTGTCCTGCTGCTCTGCTAAGGGTTCTTTGTCCTCTTCTTCCTCCATAACTTTTAAAGACTCAGCAATGCCATACAGTTTTGCCAAGTCACTGTGGCGGTAGTCCAGATCCGTGGGATGACCTGGCTCTTTCCAGATTTCCTCTGGGTCTTGGATTGGAGAAGAATGAGTGGGGCTTGGCTGGAGGACTGGTCTCCTAATCACTCCTGCTATGTTAGCCCCTGCTTCATCCTCCTCTTCCTCACTGAGATCTGAAACAGGGGAGCCCTGCCAGCTCAGTACCGGGGGGCTAGCTGAGGGATCCAGTCGCAGATGGTCCTCCATAGAATTGCTGTGGGCAGGTAGTAGATCTGGAGCATGTTGGTTCTTCTCCTCAGGCTTAGGAATTTTTTCCTCTAAACCACTGGAGTGATCCAACAGTGGCAACTCCTGCTCACTGCTAGCAGGGGGTTCAGAGTTAATGTCCTCCTGGTCATGCTGCTTGTCTTGAGTCCCAAAACTGCTGGTGTTTGGACTTGTAGGCTCAGAGGATGGCAGGCTGTTACTTTCTGAGGTTATGTTATTAGCAATGTCCTTTGATTGACATTGAAGCGGATGGTTCTGATTTGCTAAAGGGGGAGTAGAGGGCAAAATGAACCCTGAGGTGTGTGAAGAGTCAGAGTCACAGTTGGACTCCTCCTCTTCTTCATGTTTTGTGTATCTGGGAATACACAGTGATGTGTCTGTAAAAGCTGCCGGTGGAGGAGACTTAAAGATGGCTGAGTCTGGACTTTTACTCTGTGACTCACAAGAAGGAGTCTGGGGAGACATCTCTCTTCTTAAATGGTCCCCTTTCTTGATGCCATTTTTCTCTGCTTTCCTTGCTCTTTTCCTCTCATCTTTTGTTTTTCTATCAGACTGTCCCCCTATCTCTCCTTTTCTATGGCTTCCTTTCCTTTCCCGGTGGCCCCTTTTCTCTTGCCTCTCTTTTTTCTTTTTCTTTGCCTCCAGTTTTCTTAGAATCCTTGCCTTTCGTTCATCTGCCCCCTCCTCCCCTTTCCTTGTTTCCTTTTCTTGTTTTCTCTCTCGCTCTCGGTGTCTCTTCTTGGTTTCTACATGCTTTAACATGTCTGTGTCCAGCCGACGAATTGGGCTCTCCTGGCCACCATGGTTAGAGTGGCCGGGCTTAGTGTAAGTCGATGGAGCTCGGTGTTTAGAAACCCTGATTTTCTTCCCCTCTAGCCTCTGAGAGCTGGACCCAGGTTCAGGGCTTGGGGACAGGCTTGCTCTCCCACCGGTGGTGCCATATCGAACACTTCTGCCTTCAGGGCTGCAATGGAGCTGGGTGTGTTTTGGGGTGCTGTGATGCCGTCCTCCCTCTTTCAGCCCTTGCAGTTGCTGCCACTCTTCAGGCCCTAGACCAGAGCGCCTGGTTTCCTGTGCAGAAACAGAAGCACACCACATTTTAGTCAAAGCTCACTAGATAAGTGCTGATCTTAAAACACCCTAATCCCTTAGTTACTCACTAAGGGCTTGACGGATTTGAAAGTCCATCCTGGAGCAAATATGATTGCTCATACTTCTTTCCTATGCTTGGACAAAAATCCAAAGAAAGGCTTTAAGTTGGTTTAAATGGCTCATGAGGCATGACAGCACTCACACTGCTCTGCTTGTCCTTCCAGGCTGGCGTGGGTGAACCACGGCTGGCATGAGGTACTGGGTGCCAGTGTGGGCCCGCTGGAGGCTGGTGCTGGGGGCTATAAGGCACTCTGGTGAGGTTTGCTGGTGAGGGCGGTACAGAACGCTCCCAGTCCCCTTTGGTTCCATGGGATCCCAGGTGATCTTGGGTTTGGTGGCCATAAGAGTGGAGGTGGCCGAGTCTCAGGGACTTTGAGCTGTGGAAATCTTGGCCAGGGCCACCGAGCGTAGATGAGAGCACTGGATGGATCCTGTGGAGGTGATCTCTGCTGTTGGACTGACTAGACTCCTGTTGAGACAGGAACAGGGTGGAAATATTTTGATTTTCTTTTGAGATTATAAAAGGCTTAGTTTAAACGAAACCAAAACAAGGGTGGAAATGAAGAATAAATTTGGAAGTTTGATGACTTACTTGAAAGCCTGAAGCAGACTGTCTCTTATTTGACTGACTCCATTGGGCATCACTGCGGTATGGAGGGCTACAGGTGCGAGGGAGATGAGACAAGGGAGGGCGATTCATAGGCATAGGGTGCTTAATTTTGGAGTGAAGAGCCTGCAGAAGAACAAATAAGAACAAACTATTTAGGAATACACTCAATCTTACCCAAGCTGTTCTTAAACTGAACAGCAGATGGTGCCAAAATACTTTTCTTCAATAGTTGTGAGTCATGGTAACTTGGGCAACCATGTGGTGAAAATATACCAAACATTCATTAATGACTGAAGACCTTCAAAGACATATGTAAAGGTTAGGTTAAAGAAAAAGGTCACTGACCTGGTGTGAGCTGACGCTTTTGCTTCTCTTGCTGGGACAGTCATCTCTTGATGGTGAGGGGTTTCGGGGGGCCGGACGTTTGATTGAGGGACTTTGAAATGATCTGGATGAGGCCACTGGACTCCATCTGTCTGCCGTTGGGGTCCGGTGCTGCTGGTGAGGGCCTCCATACTATGGAATGAAATATGTAATAACATTGAGGTGCATTCTGCATTGTGTTGGCAAATACTGGGCCATTCCAGAAACCAGTACCAGCCAGGGCATATTCCTGCCCTGTGTTCCTGGGATAGGCTCCGGATCCTGACCAGGATAATGCAATTATTACTAAAAATGAATGAATGAATCACAGACCTTCCTAATTTTTTTTTTAGCACCAGATCTTTTTGTGGTTGCATACAAGCTCACACATTTCTCTCTCTTTTACTCTTGCTCACCCTTGGAGGCTGATTATTGGGACCACGTCCTCCACATCCTGAGCTGTATCCATTCATAGTGGGCCGGTCAAGGTTCTGGTGCTGATTCGAACCCCAAGACCATGATGTGACTCGATCTCTACTGTTTGGCCCTCTCTCTCTGGGGTGATCATGAACTCTGTGCCTGTTGAACTCCGGAGGTCTGGTGGCAAGTAGAAAATTGGAAACAACACAGCAAATAAAATGTTCAGATGGCTGAACCACTTGGCTGCTAAAGTATATCATAAAGTATATCATGCTGAATGGTACCGACTAGACTCGGACTGACCTATTGTTATAAGCTTTGTGATAGTTTCTTCCTGACGCATGGCTCAGGGTTGACTGGTACCCTCCACCACTGCCCCTTTGGATGGATGGAGAGAGGGTACATGAGTACAGTGGTGTATGAATGACAGTATTTTGGTAACTTGATAGCATACCTGGATGGAGGGGGCAAGTGGCGGCTGGAGCCGGGAGCCCATGAAGCCCTGCTGGAACCGCCAGAGGGGAAGGAGTCCCATGAGTACCGGCCAGAATACTGGTGCTCTGTGTGATACATCCAGCCTGAGGCAACAAACAGAGGTTGTTGTTGCAGACTACACATTCAGAACAGGAAACTGAGAATCCAATCTGTGAATAAAAACTCACCACACTAGTGTGTGTGGGAATCCCTCCAGTGCAGAAGTGTGACACCACAACAACAGCACCTGACTTCACTTCCAGTCCTGAAACGGAGCAAGAGGAAAATCGTTAACAGTAAGCCATTGTTTGGAAGTAGAACTGGAACCAAAATAGAGCAAGCACACACACACACACACACACACACACACATCATTTGGCATGAGCTGCACTGCCCAGTCGTGGGTGTGTGTAGTCAAGTTTGTTATACCCACACAGCTGTGTTTATTCTGGAAAACCTCTCTGACTCACCCTCTCTCTTTTTCACTACCCCCATTTCTTTACCAAATGCACCACACAAAAACCACACCACCAAACTCCATCATGAGTCGAACCCTGACAAGAAACAGATACACACACACACACACACACACACAAGTTCTTCTGAAGGGTGTGTGCAATGGGTTGATAAGCACATGAATATCATTGCTGTGTCAGAAACATTATCAGAGTGTGGAGGAGAGACAGAGCAGCAGGAGAAGAATGAGAGGAATGAGGCCACGGTATGCATTTGTTTGTGTGTGTGTGTGTGTGTGTGCGTGTGTTTCTGTATGTGTGTGTGGTGTGTATGTGTGCTCCTCGTTTCCTATTTAATGCTGTGAAGAGTTCTGCTTGTACATTAAGTGGGAAACTCACACATTCCCCCATAACACCTACAACCAACCAATAAGATTCCATCTTGCACGTTCACACACACACACTAAACCTTCTTCCAAATTAAGCGCATTAAACACATTTTGGCTTTTTGATTGTATACCCTTAAAATGTTCCTTGGGAATTATATGCATAATTTAGGATTCTCAGCTTCATAAAGGAAGTGTATTTGAAAGGGGATCCTCTGTTGCAGAGTTATCCATGGAACCTTTAAGGGTTCCACAAGAGGAACAAACTGAAGCGTTCTGTTAGACGCTAGGTGGACACTTTGATTTCAAGAGTATAGTAAGAAGAAAGTATGAGCATCATACAATGTGGTGTCCTTTGCATAGTTTTATGAAATATAGATATGCAAAAGGAACACACATTAAGCCAAGAAAAGGTTGAATAATGCCCTGTAGATCAAACTGGATCTATTTTATGCATGAGTTGCGGACACGTCCTCCCTCATCATGACTCTAACATCCTGCTATTTCGCTAATGATACTTCAAATGTAGTCGATCGGCTGAGCCATGTTTGTGTATAAAGTTTGCTTCTTTAGCTTCTTTAGACCTATGAGAATAATGTACTTAACAAGTTATGGAAACTTACAGCCTCCAGTTTAGCATGAAGCTCTATTTGTGCAGTTGTTTAGCATCTCAAACAGACCGGTTGATGTGGTTTCTGACTCTGTACGTCAGACTCTTGTCTATAAACATGAACAAAAGGTCATCGCAGCACTACAAACAGTCAAATCACTTTCCTCAGAAACAAAAGCATCAGACTCAGGTAGGGGGCGTGGCCTAAAGCTTGAAAGCACATTTTAAATGGGGTGAAACGCAACCCTGCATTTGTATGTGAAAGACTCTGTGTGTGTGTGTGTGTGTGTGTGTGTGTGTGTGGGCAGGTGCATAATATAGCTGGCATGGGAACGAGGTGAGACGGAAGTGGTGTTAACTTCCTGTGGAAAAGCAACTATTTCTGCTGCAGATATGATCATACATGCACACAAACCTACACTGATGTAAACGCTCTGAGGATCTGGTTATTGGCTTATACCAGCTAATGATCTGAAAGTAGTAATCATTCTCACACAGATAAAAGAAGCAGAGCTCCTGCACTTCCTAAGTTCAAATTCAACCCCAGATGATTAAAAATAGTCAGGGCTGTATCAGGGCATCCCCGGTAATGAGCATAAATGGTCTTAACATTCATCAATACAAATTTAGTTTGAGGTATCTGTATCCATGTCTGTCTCACTTTGCACTTTGTGAGACTGCGAGACGACTGCAGGCGCTCAGACTGAACCGAGACAAAGAGAACAATCTGCAGCTGAGCTCAATCTCCTGAAACCGATAGCACATGAGAAGAGGGAGGGGCGGAGCAAAGAGAAAACTACACAGGGAATCCAAGAGCCGGAAGGAAAGAAAGAAAGGACAAGAGGGGGATGGAGAAGGATTAGGAGTAAGAGAGCAGTGGTCAAGGGCAAGGGGATCGAGTTACGAAGGATTTGGACTACTTGGGAGTTCATTACCAGAACACAACACGCAGGCAACAAAACACAACATCACACATGCAAATGCGGGGATTCCTGTTCCACTGCTTCGAGTACAAACAATCAAATGTGGTCAAAAACAGCGATAGGAATACATCCTAGAAACATCGCAGCATTCACACACAATCAGGTACCGCACCAAAGTTTCTGTTTCAACTTTAATCTCAGACTGGGATTAATGTGTATCCAGGAACCACCCCATAAACTGCTAATGTTTATTCACTGTGTGTAGGATGGTTTGTTATGTGTTTGAGGGTGTGACACAAAATCCGCAAGCAAAGCACTTTGTCTTTAGTCAAATTGATGAGCGAAATCAGCATGTGCTGGGTTTACATTTACAGAAGTAGAAAGACACGGTAAACCAAACAAGCCAATATATAAACTGAGGAAAACCTTCCAGAACAAACCAACGTTAAGGGTGAGTATTGGACGGGGGCTAAGTTTACATGCCAATTAATCCACTGATTTCGGAGCGCGCGACTCCGGATGTGGGTTGACACCCTGCGCCTACATCGGTTCTCTGGAAGGAGTCAAGGAAGCAAGACGCAGGCAACAAAACACAACGTCACACACACACGTGTAGTAGCAGCCTTTCGGAATGTATTAGCTAACTTTTGAAATGTATATCGTAAATATCAGCTAACCTAGTAAGCTTTGGTAGAATGTAACCTTTTATCAATGGCTGAAATAATGGCACTGCAAAATGACCGAGGACCAACTCAGACAACTGTCGCTTTTTTATATGCCAAGTAGACGGTATATCAGACCTCAAGTCAATCCTCACAAGTTGTCACTCGACTCAGACAATCAAGCTAGCTAGAATTTTCAATGCATTCGCATAAAGAGCTATCAGAAAAACCTTGAAGCTCCTCCCTTGTTGCTACTGTCGTTAATCTTCCTACTTTCATGGTTAGTATTATGTGATGGGAAACAGATACAGCAACTCAACCAGGATATGTATGAATAATTCTGAATAATTTGTTTTGAAAAGTGCAAGGGAAAAAAGAAACCTCGCGTGATTAATTATATACCGAGTGTATTTTCACTGAAAGCATTTCTGAAGTGATGCAACTCGTCTGTATGAGCGGCTTTCGTATCGAAGCACTTCAATGTAAGTCGTGTTTAAATCCACAATTCTAGGAGTTTAGGAGTCTTTTAGAAAGAAGAGAACGTAAGGTGCGCGATCCTGCAGCATTAAACTGGACATTATAATGAACTACAGCCGTTATACGGTCTCGCATTTTATATTATATATTTGTATTAACACCATACCATGAGCGTAGTTTTCCGTTAATAAATCCATCACACAGTAATGTAAACTCGCTTATGTTCATTTATACTCGCTGTTCAGAGCGAGAGTTTTATCACAGAGGAGAAATTTTGATTAAAGTCTAAGAAACTAACAAAGTGAATCTGTTTTTCATCCGTTTCATCCATTTCTGCACGCTTTTTTTAAGGTTTTTAACGGATTACACTTTCAGAAAGCAGTTTCAGAGCATGAGCTCGTCTACAGAAGGCTGAAAGTTCTGTATGCAACAAGGGAAATTTTATTGTTTACACTTTATTGTTTAGCATTTTATTTGTTATTTTGGACAGTGAAAACAAGATTAATCTGAATTTCATTAAACTTGGCAAAGAAATATCACAACATCTCATCGAAACGTCTCCGTGATTGGTTTCCCAGCCAACCAATCAGAGACGCACAATGCGTAGTTAGCTCGTAGGAGGACTGTATAAATCAGCCTTAACACTCCATTTCGATTTTGTAAATCTCGTTGTTATATTAAAA
>CM040991.1:862364-866200 GCA_022985145.1 Pangasius djambal
GTGTGTGTGTGTGTGTGTGTGTGTGTGTGTGTGTGTGTGTGTGTGTGCATTTCAACACCACTGATCCACTCACACTTCAGTGGCACCATATGACATTTCTCAAACAAATGCCCTGTCCTCCAAACATTTCCACAAATGGTACATTCCAACAAGTGGGCGGAGCATCGCAGCCTCATGGCTCCACCCAATGGCTATCTTTTGTACACTTTTCTGGCCATAAGCTTCAGAATATTAAGGCCACTCCCGTTGTATATACACGTCTGTTTTCAGAAAAACTTTTGAACACGGCAACACAATGAGCTTGTTGATCATGTGACATCATTACTAGACTTTATATTCAGTTCTCTGGCTAATGGTGTTAACTGCACACAATAGTTTTCATAACTTGCTAATCTGACTGCAAAGCTAACCTAATGAATGATCTCTGGATCAACAAGGGAAGGAAATACTTTAAACTTGATCAGCCATTCACAAACTTGATCATGTGACATCATTGCTACGCTGCTAGCAAGCTTGACCGGCTCTTTAACAAGAGATTAGCTTAGCCAATCAGTTTGCAAAGCTAACCTAGCGAGTGAAAGCTCACTTAGCAAGCCCAAGTTAACCTAGCAAAAGCTAGCCCTGTGACAGAAATCTAATCTAGCAAATGAAAGCTAACATAGTGGGTGAAAGTTAATTTAACGAGTGAAAGCTAACCTATTTTATACATTTGAATCTAGTATTTTATGCTAAGCAGAACATAAAGCCACAAACATGAAAAGAAAATTGAAATTTTGCTTTATGATGCTTGTTGACTCACGGAGGCCTGTCACGTGGTAAAGCTGAGCTCTTTTCTGTAATCCTACGTTTTGTAACATCATCATCAGAATCGTCACTTGAATCAAATTTCTATTACAGCAATCTTTGATCAGTGATCACATCAGATAACATACCCCTCATAGACAACGGAAAACTGGAGTATGGTTGGAAAAGCAGATCCAGCATTTAAACACACCACATTTAAGATATCACACTTCTAGAAATTACCTTCAGCCACTAGGGGGCGCCTGTCTGCCCCTAGCTACCTGTTATTCTGAGCATAAAAGCTGAAGAAGATGAAAAACACTCTTCCGTTTAAAACTGATCTTAGCTGCCGCTTGTTTGGGATCTTCGTACTTCACACGGAATTAGTAAGTACGTTGTTCCCTTGCATCGCTTCACTTTAATTAAAGACTTTCGCTAAGCAAAGGAATCATTTCAACCTCAGATTAGTTAGTCGTAAGGCTAGTTTATGATGTTCATAAACTTGTAAAAGAATTACAATGTTTTCATAACCGAAAACAACAAGTCCTGGTTTTAAAGTAAAAATGGATACGAAGTGACCGTTTTCATCCAAGTTTCCGACTGGGAATCCCGAGTTACAGGTCTTTTGTTTTTGCGAGTTCGGAATGTAAAACTCTAATGTAAAATAAACAAGAGGACAAAACACGTCTAATAATCCAGCAGGAATTCAACAACTAATCTCACATCCACAATCCAAATACTTCAAGACAAGCAGCTGCAGTGATGCATCGTGGGACGGAGGCTGGTATTCTGATTGATGGTTTTGTGGTGAAAGGTTTTGGTAAAGTTCTTAGTATCAGACGTTTGTGTTGAAGCTCTGTTGATGCAGAGTCATTATTAATGGACTGAGTTTGAATGCGAGTTAACTTTTGCCCACCAGCAGAATGTAGTAAAGCAACTCAGTTCTGTTACTCATCAAACCCGCTCTGCTTGTCACTGTGAGGTGAAGCGTGAGATTCAGGAAGCCACAGTCTCCTACATGACGTCATGAGGTTTTTTTTGTCTGAATGCAGTTTCCTCAAATCTTCTACCACAACGCACTATGAGAGGCTGTGCATTCAAATAATGAAGACAAACATAGCATGTCACACTGTGTGATATAGTGTGTGTGTGTGTGTGTGTGTGTGTTAAGGTGACACTTCACTCCAGTGCTCACTTTACAGGACATAAAGCTTCTGCTTCAGTAGAACCAAAAACATGATGGAATCCAGTTGTTAAATGAAACATCTGGTAAAGTTTAAACAAGACTGAAATATGATGAAAGATCAAACAGCAGCTGAACTCCTAAAGGGCGTGGCCAAATATTCTAATGAGCACGCCTAATTTACAGCCCTCTGTCTGAGACTCCGCCTTCAACACGCTCCAGCAGGGAATCAGGTTTCAGCCTCACAGCAGCTACAGTAGCTCACTAGGTTAGCTTTCGCTAGCTCGAATGATCACCCAAATTATGTTTAAATGGAACGTTTAAAGGTGAGCAAGACCATTCTAACAACATTAAAACACAAGTTACATCTTAACAACATTGAAACACAACTATGTTACATCCTAACAACGTTACAATGCAACAACACAACAATGTTACATCCAAACATCATTAAAACACAACACAATGTTACATCCTAATGAAGTTACAATACAGTAACACAACAACGTTACATTCTAACAAAGTTACTACACAATAACACAACAATGTTACATGCTAACAAAGTTACAACACAATAACACAACAATGTTACATCCTAACAACATTAAAACACAACTTTGTTACATCACAACAATGTTACAATGCACCAACACAACGTTACATCCAAACATCATTAAAACACAACACAATGTTACATCCTAACAAAGTTACAATACAGTAACACAACAACGTTACATTCTAACAAAGTTACAACACATTAACACAACAATGTTACATGCTAACAAAGTTACAACACAATAACACAACAATGTTACACCCTAACAAAGTTACAATGCAACAACGCAGCAATGCAGCAATCATTAAAACACAACAATGTTACAACACAGCAATTTTACATACTAACAACGTTTAAACACAACAGTATTACCTACTAACAACGTTACAACATAACACAACTACACAACAATGTTACACCCTAACATTACAACACAACAAAGTTACATCCTATCAACATAACACAAGTTACATTTTAACAACACAATTTTACAACATAAAAACACATCACATCAGAATAACACAACAACACAACAACGTCATATCCTAACAAATTAACAACAATGTGACATCTTAACAACAGCACAACAATAATGTTACAATACAATAAGTTGCAGTATCTAATAAATTACAATGTCCCACAATGTAACAACGTTACAGCAAATTTCTCATAGCGAAAACAAAAAACCCGTTTTAGAGTAAAATTGGATGAGTGCGACTGTTTTCATCCGTCTTTCCAGCGTTACCAACTCGGAATTCCAACTTAATGACCTTTCCGCTGCACGTTATTTTCCCAGGTTTGGAATACAAAAGAACGCAACGATATTACATTTACACTAGTGTAAAATAAACCTTCTAGAGCGCAAAAAATGTGTCTAATAATCCGACAAGAAAACAACAACTAATCTCCGTTCCACAAGTGAAGGAAAGACGCCTCATTAACGTTACGGAACCGCGAGAGCGTGTGACTGGGTGAGAGTCTGGATCATTAATTACGCTCCTGAAGTTATTTCTCCAATTATCATATAATTATCTTCAAATGTTTCAACCTGCAGTGATGCATCGTGGGACAGAGGTTTGGATACTGTCTGTGTGTGTGTGTGTGTGTGTGTGTGTGTGTGAGTGTGTGTTGTAAGAGCTTTGGCATTACAGAATGACATGTTAGTGGTTTGTATCCCAGCATGGTGATTAACCAGTCAATGTAGGTCAGTGTGTAGCTAGCAGCTTAACGCACACGTTCACACACTCCGTAACACATTGTAAAAGCCTGTACTAGACAAGGAGACACACACACACACACACACACACACACACA
>CM040991.1:866300-882374 GCA_022985145.1 Pangasius djambal
ACACACACACACACACACACACACACACACAGGCAAAATGCAGGAAAAGAAAATAATATTATTAGTAAATGTTAAATGTTGAAATGATTACTAGCACTAAGTGTAAAGCTGCAAGTGTGTGTTTCATGCATGATCTTTTTGTGCTGTCAATTAATATAGATGCCGGCTTCATCGTAATGCAACACACACACACACACACACACACACACACACACACGCATAATGATAATTTACAGACAATCAAATTATGCTTATGAATGCATATGAGCGCACACACACACACACACACACACACACACACACATGCAGGAGGTGTCTTCATGTTGCAGAGCCACAGAAATAGACATCAGCAGTTCCCCACCTCCACGTCCTCTCCTTTTCTAAAAAAAAAAAAAACCTCTCAGTCCTTTCCTCTTCTCCTCCTCCGCTCCACTGATCCTTTGCTCCCTGAACCTGTCTCCTCTTCCTCTCCTCCTCCTCCTCTTCCTCCCTCCTTCTTTCCTCTTCTTCTCTCTCCGATGCTCAGACGTTCGCAGCAGTCCCATGCACGTGCACACGGCTCACCCGTCTGTCAAAACCCGGCAGCCAATCCCCGTGTGCCGTTCTCTGCCACTCAGGGCAGCATGGCCAATCAGGACCGAGTGGGAGTGCACTTCAGCTACAGTGCTCGAGTGTGTGTGTGTGTGTGTGTGTGTGTGTGTACATGTGAGTGTGTGTGCATATGTGTGTGTTTTGGAACAAGGCCAACACACTGCAAGCTATTTTTAGCCCTCCACAGTTGACTCCATTTTCTATCTGACAGAAACAGGGGTCTCTTTGGAAAGCTGGTGTGTACCATAGCACTCTGAAGGGTGTGTTTGTAAATTATAATTATGATATTCGCATATTCAGACCTAGGAATGCTAGGTCTTTTCCACCAGGATTCAGTGCACACACGATGGAAATGCGTTTTTGTTTGGAGGCTAAACAAAGCAAACGGCAGCTCAGTGAAACAGGCTGAAATTCATAAAGGGAGCGACGTAACACCTGTGCATGTGCGATGCAGCTGATACAGCAGCGTAGTAGCACCTCGAAAGCAACGCTGCCGCTAGACAAGCTGCCTCTCAAACCTGTTCTGAGAAACACAAATACATCAGTAAAAAGAGCCAGATGATCCGTGGCATCGACTCACCTGTCCCATCATGCATGTGCGGCGGAACAGAAGGGGTGTGGCTTATCGCTGATAACGAACTCTAAGCTATAATCTTAATCAACTGTACGTTAAAATCACACAAACACACAAATCATGTTCGCAAACACTATAGGTTTTTTAAGATAATTATTTCTGCAAAGTTTGTCTTCAGTGCAAACGCTTAGCATTCTACTGAAACCAAACTCCTGCATTAAAGTAATGTGTGTTCCCCCGACGGCCACCAGAGGCCGCCACTGTGGGTCGAATTTCTATAAAAATAACAGCTGCAGACGCAGTTTAGGAGCGAAAACTGTACAGAGTTGATCAGCGTCAGAGCGCTTTATCAGTCAAATCAGAGTCTATGAGCATTGAATCATCTTCTCAGTCAAATCAGTTGAATCGCATTCTCCGTTAAATCAAAGTGAAATCTCTTTCTCACTCAAACCAGACTTGAGTCGCTTTCTCAGTCAAAGAAGAATTGATCAGAGATAAAGTGCTCTCTCAGTCAAATCAGCGTTCATAAGCTGAATCACTTTCTCAGTCGAATCAGATTTGATCAGTTGAATCTCTTACTCATCTGAATTAGACTTAAGTCACTTTCTCAGTCGAATCAAAATCAAACAGGCTGCTCAACTGGCAGCGATAAGCTTTCCTTACTTGTTAGCTACATTAGCATCATAGCACTAGTGCAAAACTAAACAAGCAGACCTCAGACGTGAAACATGTCCTGTCTGATCTACTACATCTGGGGTGAAGGGGACATTGTGGAGATTTCATATTGACGCTGAACTGTTCCTTTAATTTAATTTATGCATCATTAAGAGATGAGAGCTGTGCATCATTAACTTTACATTGCGCATGTGTGTGATTTTCAGATTAAAGCACACACTTGGGGATCTGCGAAGCGTCCTTTTATTTATCACAAACACGACCTCATCTCCTCCACTCTTTCATCATCCGTCTACAACCACAGCCGTAAAATCACACACAGACAGTGGATACCTCAGCGTGTGTGTGTGTGTGTGTGTGTGTGTGTGTGTGTGTGTGAGAGAGGCAGATTCCAGGCTCTACACTCACTGCCCATAGCAACTGCACCAGTGCTGCTCTGCCCCGATTGGACAAGCCTGATATGTCTATGACAGGATTTCAGCCAATCAGAGCGCTTGGAATGCTAAGCTGGGAGTTCCATGATCACCATGGTAACAGGACTACACACTCTAGTCAGTCAAACATGGAGTCCACACACACACACACACACACACACACACACACAAAGAGCTGCAACATACTGCAAAATAAATAAAAATGCAGTATAAAAAATACACAGTGTGTGTTAATGACATTGTGTGTGTCTGGAATATACACAATTAGTGTGTGTGACTGCAATTTACACAATTAGTGTGTATTTGTGTGTATGTCAGCAGTATATAAAAATGCAGTACAAAAGTGTGTTTATGAGATTGTGTGTCTGATATTTGCAATTAATGTGTTTATGAGATAGTGTTTGTCTGTTATATACACAAATAGTGTGTTTTTGAGTGCGTGTGCAGTATACAAAATAAGTGTGTGTTTATGAGTGTGTGTGTGTGTGTGTGTGTGTGTGTGTGTGTGTTTGAGAGAGATTAGAAAGTGTGTGTCTGCAATTTACACAGCAATTGGGTTTCATTAGCGTGGCGTAAGTGTGTGTGTGTGTGTGTGTGTGTGTGTGTGTTCTTTAGTTCTTAGAACATTAAATTTCTTGAGCTTTCTCTGTTTTAAGCCACGGCTAAAAATGCTCCAACAAAAGTTATATATATATATTTTTATATATATGTATATATATATAGCAGAGATTTTCTACCATTAATATAAAATAAATTAATCTTAGTGAAAATGTCAAGAAATTGCTTTAATAATCTTATATTCGCTACTCATACACTACACAAGCCCTCAGTCCTGCTCTCCCTGAGTGTGTCTAATTCACCTGGAGCTCATATGAAACCTGACTGTAATCACATGACTGCTGTATAATGGCTCCTATTGGTCACAGTAAACCCCGCCCCCTATCAGTGGTAATTGGTTTAGGTGGCTGTCCATCATAATTAGGCTTCCTGAGAGGTGTTCAGCAGTAACACACTGCCATCTGGTGTTCAAACACAAGTACAGTCATTTTAAAAAGTCGTTTTTAATGTAACGCGATAAAAAGAGCCGATTAATGTTTAATTAATTTTTTACATTTTTTTTAATGTTTAAACTGTTTTAGCACCCTAGATTTGGGTGCTTGGGTCAAATTTGTTTAAAAAACAAATACTTACAGCAATTCCTTTTTTGATCTCCTTTCGTGCTGTCGCTAAATAATATCTGGACCAATCACGAGTGAGATTAGATGATTAGAGGATGATAATGTGCTACCAACATTGTGCCACAGAACCTGCATGCTAAGCTAGCTAACTTTGCTAATTATAGCGTAATTAGTGGTTGTTATGGTAGCGTTACATTTTGACAAGTTTGAGAAAATGTCGATTTTCTCAAAGACTTGAGGCTCGTGTTCAGAATCTGCGAATAATGTGAGCTTGAACTTAGCAAACAATTGAACTTAGAGCTTAGCCATTTAGCTAACTTAAGCCGGCTTCACAGTGTACGATTTTCGGCCTGATGTTGCTGTCACAGAGTCTCTTCATCGTAGAAGATTTCGTTGGTCGTGATTTGAGTTCGGCGGTCTCAGAACTTGTCACTCGATGCGTTCATATAATTTACTATTTAGTGCCACTGCGACTAACGACAGCTGATGACAAAGTTGTGTCAGTGTGCGAAATTTCTGCTTAAATTCTCTGAGTGTGAGCGCTGCTACAGCACTCATCTAAAATCGCTAATATGCTAACGGAGAAGCGTAAATGAAACATGCTAACTGACAGAAACAAATCTCCTTAGTACCTCAAGCTCAACTGTTTGTGACCGTTTGTGAAGCGAGCCCGTTTTCTGCACGAGCCGATTTCAGGATCACGCTGATTGATGACGTAAGCAGAACGTAAGAAAGTCATTTTCTTAAATCACAGGTCTATCGTTAGAGAATCTTCATCGTATAATCTGACACAGTCTGTTATAGACTTCAGCCCAGATGTGATTAGGTTCTCATACAGTGTAGCTAGTAATAATCACAAAACACAGTGGAAATCGCACCGTTTAAAACCGGCTTAAGCTAGCTAGCATTGGTGATATTAGGATATTAGGGATGACAGACAGGAGGATCTGTCTAATTTGCATAATCATGCATATTCATAGATCCTGCTAAAAGTGTAGAGATATTCCTTTTTTATCTGTTTTTTTTTCTGGACATAGTGATCTACAAAGTGAACTATAGATTACATTTTCTTCATGAGGTTGGCATCATGCAGCTCCACTAGAGGGCGCCGGAGCCTCAGATAAAGTTCCAGTTCCTATTCCTATGTACAGTAAATAAAAAGACCTTGTACACTCCTAAATAATGTTCCCTCTGTGGGAAACCTTAAAGGTGCTGTGGAGAACCCTTGAACAATGTTTTCCTATCAGAACGGACAGGAATCAGAAGCTAGGAACCATCCATCATCCACTGAACCCTTAAAGGAACCTTGAAGAAACCTTTTTTGCTAAGAACTGGACAAGTGTCTGCTACAAATACCAAATTATTGCTCATAATTTTCTTCTTGATACCCAGAACCTGTCAGGAGCTAAATGAACATTTAGCTAAACTGTCTTGGCCTCAGTAGAACTCGCTAAGAACCCTTAATTTTCCAATGAACCATTAAAGAACCCTTGAAGAACCCTTTTTTCTAAGAATGTATGTGTTACCTTTAATGGTTTTTTATGGATGCACTGGATAATTAAGCCTTCTAAAAGGGTTTAACTTGGACCGAGGCAGTTTAGCTACATATTAAACTCCTGGCATGTTCCACGTATTAAGAAGAAAACAATTTCTGCAGACTTACGCAGTTAACACTTACACTTAGGACCCTTAATTAACCAGTGAACCCCAAAGAACCCTTGAAGAACCCTTTTTTAAGAGTTTACCATGTACCATGAGCTACATTTTAAATTCCTGACAGATTCTAGAAGAAAATAACTAATGGTTATTTTGGTTAACTAATGGTTAATGGAAAATAATTAATGGTTCTTAGCTTCTGGAAAGGTTCTACTTGGAATCCAGGTTGATAGGAGAACGTTGTGTTGTAAGATTCTGCACAGAGATTTCAATGGTTTCTCCAGAGCAACAACCGAAGAACTCTTAAGGGTTCTACAATTTCTAAGGGTTTATATCAGACTTCGGACTAGTAAGTCAGCTTTGAATTTATATTTTAATATACGTCAAGTTGCTAGTTTATCTATACAGGTCACTTTGCTGCTCTACACAAAGTATTGGCACCCCTCTACCTCATCTTCTGATGGAAAGAGGAGCACAGGCTTATTTGGGTGATGGTTTATTTCAGTGCAGTGCTGAATCACAACATTAATCACATAACTAATTGTAGCTTTAAAAGAATCTGATCTAAAATCTGATTTTTATTAATCACAGATTGAGATGCTCATCTAAAATGGGTCTAAAACAGATTTTTCTCCACTGAAGCCACATGCAGCTTTCACATTCGTGTGCTAACGTGAATTTCATTTACATGATAAGGTAATTAGGCAATGCCGAGTGAGATTTGTTCACTAAGTGTGTGTTTTAGGATGAATGACGGAGAGGTGTTGTTGTCATGGCAGTGAAGGAGAGAGAGAGAGAGAGAGACAGAGAGAGAGAGAGAAAGCCCCGAGGAAATGAAAGAAAAAAAAAAAACCTCTTCAGCATCCAGACACGCTCTTGACCTTCAGAGCAAATGAGAAGCAGATGCACACGGGCGCATGCACATGCACGCACGGACAAACACACACACACACACACACACACACACACACACATACATACGCTTGTAATACTATCTGTACCTAAATCATCAAAAATCATGCTGGAGCTGCAAAAACTCCACAAAAATATCCAGAGCACAGCAAAAAACTCCTGCATGCACAGGTTTTATTTTTTATTTTTTTGGGAAAATGGACTTTTGGACATTTAGGATCATTTTAGGATGCTGTAAATCTGATTCTGTTTTTTACTGGCCAAGTACGATATTTTATTGGCCAAGTCTAAAATATTAATAAGATGGAATAGAAGGTAAGGTGCCGTAACAAAGTGTAGTGAAAGTAAGTAGGATGCAAAAAATGTAATCAAGATTCACAAACACATTCACGACACAAAGTCAGAGAGTAGATGCTAGAAACCATACAAATTGGGGACCTAAGAAATGAGGAACCCTAAATCTAGCACTTCACTGCGCTGGTTATGATATATGGAATGATGTCATGCTATACCCTCAGCTGTGAGGTCACTTTTCCTACATATGGTGCTGTAAAATGCAAGTGGTTTGAGGTTTAATGTGAACATTCTCCCAAACAGTGCGGATGAAATCAACATTAGCTCGGCTGTTTTTAAACTCCACCTCTTATGCATATCAGCTTCACCCTATTAGCTGGAGCACCACGCATATGCAAATGAACTCATGAATATTTATGCATGTAGGTCTTGTCACTTTAGTGCTCGAGCCATTAGATTCAATCTTCCCTTCTGGCGTAGTGTGTGACACACCAGAGCTAAAAAAAAAAAATCTCTGAAAACTATATGGAAAAAAACATTCATTTAAGACCATAAAAACATTTAAAATAAATAAATGAATAAAATAAAGATAGAGTATGACCACAGTGTCACCCCAGCCAGCTACACAACAGCTCACTGGCAGTGAGGAACCGTGGCAATCCAGAGCTACTACGTGATCAGAAAGCGTGCTTCTAGCTGCCTATGGTCCTAGTAGAAGAATTAAATAGGATGAAGTTAACCAGCATCCAGTGTCTAATGTCCTTTACACATTCCTCAACATCCTTAAGCTGCTGTCTGTCATCTGGTTTTGCTGAAATTTATAGCTGTGTGTCATCGGGATAGTAACGGAAACAATCAGACAAATAAGACCTGAGCAAGGAGAGAGCCATTATCTTAACTCTAACAACATTTTCTAGTCTGTCTAGAAGAATATTATCATCTGTCATATCAAGAGCTGCACTGAGATCAAGCAACACAAGCGAGGAGGCACAACCCTGACTGGAGGCCACGAGAAGGTCATTTACTACTTTAACCAGCGCTGTCACAGTGCTGTGATGACTGAAAGCTTTCACGAATGTTATTCCTGTGCAATTATAAGCCTAACTGCTGAGCTACAACCTTTTCTAGGATCTTGGAGATAAAAGGGAGGTTTGATATATTATATCAAATATATATTATAGCTTACAGGTAGATCGATGATTTCCGAATCACACCGATCGATTACGTTAACACAGCGTCGTTTTCTTTAATCGAAGGTCATTAGAGGATCTTCATTATATCATCTGACATGGAGAACACACGCTATCACACAGGCTGGTATAGAATTTGAGATTTTTATTAGGATCTCATATGGTATGACAAATAATAATCTTAAAATTCTGCTGAAACCGAAAACTGACTTAAGAGACTTCAAAGAAGGTCTGAAACTAAAGCTAATTATCTAATAAAGATCATTTTTCATCCAATATATCGATTAAAGATGAAATCTGATGTACAAAAGTGACATCTGAAGGGGAGGAGCTTCACACTGCAGAAGATCATTAAAGATCAAAAATGCAGGAAGCATTAATTTATATATAAAACTATATCATTCTATAACAAATAAATAGATTAATTAGAAATTAATCTAATATAAATGAAAATTTAATTAATTATTAATTATAATTCATTCTATAACAACTACACAGCAGCTGGTTTAGATTTTTAACTATATTTTACTTTTATAAAATAGATTTTTTTTCTGGTTATGTGTGTTTTTGTGTGTGTTTTTGTTTGTTTGTTTTTTACAACCTCAGTGTTTTGACAGAAATAAACCCAGAGTGTGTCCCAATCCTGTTTTTACTTCACCCTTGGCGACTTCCTCTCACCGTTTAATCCTGGTTGCCTTATTAAATGGCACCACAGAATGCATTATGGTCCAAAAACACGGTGGAGTCAAAATTAGTTTGTTACAGAGCGAATTAAAAATATTATTTCGAATGTACTGTGTTTTAACTCCATCTATCAAGCTAATGAAAATTTCTTCCTCGACTCTGCTAGCTTGTTAGCTTGCTAGTTCACTAATTAGCAAGCTAATATACTGTACAGATATAGCTCAAAATAGACAGACTGTGTACATTTCCAAGGAACAAACTCTCTTCTTACTTTATTTTATCTGACAATTTAAACACGGTACATGACTAAATGCAGAACCGCTGAGAAGACAAGCGTAAAATTGTCTATAAACTTTAAGCCTCGCGTCTGATGGGCTAAAAGCATAACCTTGAGCTCGGCTGCACGTTTTTACCGCCGCATACTGATCGTACTGTTATCCTGAGACCTCTCCTAAATATTGTGATTTTATTAGCGCATGATGGTGTTCATCATGAGTTACTGTTCACAAAAACAGGCCAAAAGGGATAAATCTCCGTCTCTGAGCTGCATTGTAGGACAGCAGAAAACAGGCGGTGTTATTTACGATTTTGAAACGTCCGACTGCAGCGCCGTATGTTCACTAATTAAATTCCGGTCAGGGAGGCAGATTTGCTGTGTGTTTTTTTTCCACTCCGTTGTGTCAATGCGCTCAGATCAGACCTGCTGAGATGGAGACGGAGGAGGCTAATCTCAGTCTGCTCACACAGACCCTGCTGACAAAAAAACACCTTCTACACCTGACACACACACACACACACACACACACACTTCCAAGTTTCCATGTGGCCATAATGCTAGATATCACAATGAAAATGCAGTAATAAAATTTTTTTTTGGGACCTGTTTTTATTAAAACCTTTTAAAATAATAATAATAATAATAATAATAACTTTAATTCATATAGCGTATAAAAATAAACATACATACACAAACAAACATACAAATGCAAAAAAAAAGAAAACAAAATGAGAGAAAAGCTGTGCATGAATTCATAAAGAATGGTCAGGTTCTTCAATCCGCGTTTCTGATTGGCTGAGTCAGGGAACTACAAGCTGATATAAAATAAGTCATCGATGATAATTATTACTATTTATTATATTACACTGTCTTATTTTACTCCGTCAGGTAAAACATCAACTTGAAATGATCAGAGATCAGAGCCTGGTTTTGTAGATCAGCAAGTCAATCGAAAAGCCTGAACGTTTATGCAATATTTATCAGGTGACTAAAAGTTTTTTTGTTTACAAATTATAATTTTTTCTATACCATCATTTATTTATTTTATTATCTATATTTAGCATATTGTATTCATTTAGTAAACTACATATTACTACTTATATATTAAAGTGTTACGGACGATTTTTACATAATGTTAATACACATTACTAAGATTGTAGCTTAACATTTTTAACTGTAAGAACATTAACACAAGCATTTCTGTAGTGTTAGTTTTGGTCTAAACCTGAACACTGAGTGAGTAACTCTAAAAAATAAATAAAAAATGTAAAAGCCAAGTTTTTTTCTGCATTTTTCAGCATGTCGCAGCAGTGCTAGTTTTGTAACCTTGTTAAAGCTGGCCCTTTTTGGAAGTTGTCAGATAATTTAAAAAAAAATACTTGCAATAACCTTTTCCTTTGTCAGGTCAGTGCTGGTTTTGGCAGTGAATCCTGTTTCCTGGGATTCATCATGACCGCACAATATGGCCACCTTGGACTTGACATGACCACGTCACATGCTATCGCCCTTCTGATTACACTCACCTGTTTTATGTTTCCTCCTGATTAGTGTCCCACTTTAAGCTCTGAGAAACTTCTTTGTTTCATGGTTAAGCTCCTGTGGTCTCCAAGTTCTTGTTTTGCTCGTTTTATGAGTCTTGTTTGACTAGATGTGTTTGCCTGTTATAAAATAAAGACCCATCTCCAACCCTATCTTCAGCTGACGGAGGCTGATTTCCGAAGGGGCGGAGCTTCCCATTGCAGAAGATCATAGAAGATCAAAAATGGAGGAAGTGCTCATTTTAACAGTTTTTATATAAAATTATAAATGTTCTATAAAAAAGTTAATTAATTAAGTAATTAATGAATTAGGAATTCATTTAACTTCAATCAAATATTTGACATAAATTAAAATGAAATTAATTATTCATTATAAATTATTCCATAAAAAAAGAGACAGTAGCTGGATTAGCTGCTATAATTGTATTTTACTTTTCATAAAATATGCTTTGTATTGTATTATCTTCTGTCTATCTTATGAATCTGTAAGCAGACACTGTCATTAAATTAATTATTTTTTAAATAATTCATCACACCATTGCACACCTGCTCGTTTTTTTTTTTTTTTTCTCAATTTAACAGGTCTGAAATCTCCACTGGATTAAAGACGTTTCTCTCTCCATTTTGGCCGTGAGGGACAATTAAGCCCCTGAGAACGTGGGTTTGAAGGACAGATCATTTTGTGTCTGTCTCACTTATGAGTCAAAAAGGGAGAAAAGAAACAAAATCCAGACGAAATAAGACAATGAGCACACAGTCGAACAGTCGGCTGTCCATCATCCAGCTTCGTAACGATGACAGACAGATGAAGGAACGACAAAAGTCATAGCAAATCTTGTGTTTAAAATCCTCTTATTGAACAAAACATTTAAAACTATTATTGATTTCCTAATGTTCTTCTTCTCTTATTAAGTATAATTTAGGCATCAATATTAGCTAGCTAGTTTGCATGACATGTTCTTTGCTAATTAAGTACGACACGCTCGACTCCACCCTTAAATAAACAGATTTCATGTTTGTTTAATTTTACATTTACATTTACATTACATTTTACAGAGATATTTATTATTTATTTTTTCTTTTATCGTTACAGTAAAATACTGAGTGATGGGGTGGTGTGATGGAGCTACGGAGTTATCGTTACCATCCCCAAGTGTTTTATTCCTCTTATACCACAGCGATTACAATTTTTACTAAAGAATGGCATGTTGTTGCTGTTTTTTTATCCACTTATAGTTACATGTAATGTGGAACATCTGTGAAACAAGCCACATTAGAGTAGCTATAAACAGTTTTTCCTCAATTTGCAGACGTCATTTTAATATTATCATTAAATTAGATCAGTATGTCGGTCTCTGATGCTATAATGCTGCTGCTTCTTGGCTATATTAAACATACAAGCTTCATTTTTGCTTCATTTACTGAAGTAAGTAAGAAAATTTTATTTAAAGAGGACATTTAAAACAACAAAAGTTGACCAAAATGCATAGTACTTCCTCGTTTTTTTTTGTTGTTGCCTCTGTTCTGTTCTAGCTCCGCCCTGACCACGCCCATAATCACTGCGATCAGCTTTTTTGTCATTATGCTCTATTAAAATACGATTGTATTTTATGGTATTTATGAATAGACAACTCTTGCAGAATTCAAGACTTTAGTAATAAAAATAAATTTCTTTTGACATTCTTCAAAATGCCAGAACCCATGGAAGTTTCATTATTGGTTGTTGCTAAGTGTAATGACCGTGTAATGTTAGCCATACGGAGTCTCTTTTTTTTAGTAATTTACCAACATATTTGAGGAAAATGTTGACGTTCCTGATAATTCTGTGTCATTTCTACAGTCACTGTGTCTTTACAATCCATATAAAACCACTACAGTTATGTTCTAGCTAGCTAAGTCATTAGCCTTCTTTAATTGTTAGACTAATTTTATTGTTCATACCTCATTTCTGAGCCTTGGTTTTGTTGTGCTCTCATTGAGATCCTACTGTCTTGCTTTCTACACACACACACATGAGTAGGATTAAACTCCCACCCAGAGAGAAAGCGAGCGAGCGAGAGAGAGAGAGAGAGAGAGAGAGAGAGAGAGAGCGTAATGAGATGATGAGATGATGAACCTGGCCCACACTCCTGAGGAAACTCATGATCCCGCTTTTCCACTTCAGCCAATTCGCTCCAATTCCCTCCCTACATTCCTCCTCACACACTGCAGATGGGGCGCTTGTTTTTGCCAGCCAACGTTACACGATTTTCACGCAATCTGTAGCAAACAAACAGAAACCACGTTGCTGGACATCAAAGATCCAAAGGCGCTGAATTTCAGCCTGGGTTCGGACAGAATTTGCCAAATGCCGTAAATGAATTTGTGCATTTAGGCAGATGTTAGATGTAAGCACATGACTGTACTCTAAATCATATTCATCATCATTTACACTGATGCAAGACATGTGCATTATCTAGAAACAAATATCTTTAAAATACATAGATAACAGAGATACAATTCAGCATTAATACACCGCAGTTAATATTAAATCTGTAACAAAACCTTGAGATTTTGAGTCAAAAAGTGCTTTATAGTATATATACAGACTATAACACAACACCTTACTTAAAACGTTTGTGGTGGTTAATTGACTCATAAAAAAAAATAAGTTTGTAAAAGTTCAGCAGGTGGGTGCCAATATTTAATATTTACAGCCAAAAATTCAGAATTTATTTAGTCGTCCGAATTTAGTAATAAGCTGTAATTATATTTAGATGAATTTATATTTAGAACACAGAATATAGTTAGCAAACAAACAATTCACACAATTTTTTACTTCATTATTTTGTTAAATTATTAACAATAATGCTAAAATTTATGGTTTGTTGATGTTAGATATTAGAGTAAAAGTACGTGTAAGAAGTAAAACTCTCCGTGTCGTGCTGTTATGGTAAAATAATTAATGAAGCGAAGTTTTTGTTACCTCCCTGAAGCTGATTATTTTCCTTTACTGGCATGTCCACAGGTGTTTTATTCCTCTTATACCACAGCAGTTTAACAACTATTACATTCTTCTAATTTATTAAAGAGCAAAATGTCATATTTTTTATTCATTTATTTACTCATTTGTAGTTAATGTTGTTGTGGAACATTCGCAAAGAAAGTTAGTTCCTGTTGTCACTTATGTTATAGCAGCTATAAAAATCGCAGCTTGTTACACGTTACCGAGAAAGAGCAAAGAAGCGTAAACTCCTCTGTCCTGAAGATGTCAGAAAACTTAAAGTTACAGCTTTACCTCTGACTGCTACAAAGCGCTGACACTGGAGACTCCTTCCATCGATGTTATAAACAGGGGAGAGGAGTTACCACCCCCTTAAGATCAAGGGCCCCAGTGGAGACAGTGGACAGTTTCTGAAACCTTGGTGTTCATCACAGAGGATCTGTCATTGTCCTGTCACATTAACACCTTGGTGAAGAAGGCTCTTCAATGTCTTTACCACCTTAGACGCTTAAGGGACTTTAAACTGCCCTCTAAGGCGCTAAGGAACTTTTATACCTGCACCATTGAGAGCATCTTGAAGGGAAGCATCACAGCCTGGTTTGGGAACAGCACCAAGCAGGATAGGAGGATCTCCAGAGGGTGGTGCGATCAGCTGAGCGTTCCATCCACACCGAGCTCCTGACCTGTAGTCTATCTACAGCAAGCGGTGTTGGACCAAGGTCTGGAAGATAGTGAAGGACCTCAGCCATCCGAACAATGGATTCTTCTCTCTGTTGTGGTCAGGGAAGCTCTTCTGCTCCCTGAAGGCCAACACTGAGAGGATGAGGAGGAGCTTCTTCCCACAGGCCATTCGGGCCCTCAGCCAGGACAACACCTAGGACTAGAGCTTGGACTTGTGCACACAACACCCACTACCTCTTAAAATAAAGCTGAAAGTCTACACTTCGATCACATCTTGATTGTTTTATTTCAAATCTATGAATCCATGCACCTTATATGTAAATTCTATTTTTATTCCACAGTCAGTCAAAAAAAAAGCACGTCGTCTGTGTATGGTTGTGTATGTGACCAATAAAAAAATTTGAATTTGAACATCTCCTTACTTTAAGATTCGCCTGATCAACAATTACACACGTTTTTAATTCTTTAAGTTTCAATGGAGCGTCTGCCATACACATCCCTGTGAATGAGCTGTTACCATAGAAACGATAATGCATTAATTATTAATAAACCTGTGATTTGCAGGTACACTATTATCAGAGCTGCTGTTATAGAAAATTAATCAACACCTTCTGACCAATCAGAATCCAGAATTAAACATCGCTGTGGTATGATTAAAGGAACAATGTAAAGCATTAGCATATAATTTCTTGCATGCTGTTTTAAAGCGTGGCTTCTTTCCTCCAAAAGTGAAAGATCTATTCATCGGTTTGATCTTTTTTTGTCGTCTGAAAAAGATATGGCACTTATTCAAGGCTCCGAATCAGGCGTTCATTGTTGCACAGATTTGCAAATTGCAGACATTTCCGCTCCTCAGCTGCTCTCTGCTCGGGGAAAAATCAGGTGTTCACGTGTCGGAATTACAATCGGGCAAGATTATACTGTCGCTTGGTTTTGAAAGGTGCAATTACATTTACTATATATATATATATATATATATATATATATATATATATATATATATATATATCACACCTGTGGAATTCTTCTTCTTATAATCATACACCTTTCACTAAATGAGACTTACAGTCAATTTTAGGGGTGCCAATACATATACATACATGCATACATACATATGATCCTCCTGGATAATTAATACATCTGAATTTAGCATGTGGAATAAATATTTAAAATTATAACACATATATCATCCATATATCTAAAAAATCATTATTTCATTCATTTGAAACAGAGACTCAAAACATTTGATTAAAATGGCCGTTCAAGTTCCATAATCTGACGACTCAAAACTCGATAGATGATGAACTGTACACTGTATGACGAACTCAACAATTTATAGCTTAAAGAGCAATCCTGAAGATCTCTGGTGTGTTTTCAGTTCAAACATTTCCAGAATTGTTATAAATATAAACTGTGATTAAAAGCGAAAACTTCAGCTTTAAAAACCTGACATTAAATATGTTTCCACTTTTTAAAAAATATTCAAATGGGTCATTTCGAGCCAAACGGAACAGATGGGCTAATTAATGCTTTGCTAACTAGCAGTCAGGGATGCTAACGGAGAAATGTGTGTGTGTGTGTGTGTGTGTGTGGTGGAAAAGTGTTTTCTCCTTTTCAGACTGATTTTGAGCCTGCTTCGTACACGTGCACACACACACACACACACACACACACACACACACACACACGCACAAACACGTCTGTACTCTAGTGATCAGAGTGATTAGTGAGGAAACTAGGACGCAGCTGGAAGAGAACAAAATGAGAAAAATGGTGGAACATCTCACATCTGCTCCTCTCCACAGAGATCCCTCTCTCTCTCTCTCTCTCTCTCTCTCTCTCTGACTCTTTCTCTGTCTGTCTCTGTTTTTCACTGTTTTTCTCTGTCTTTGTCTAGCCGTATCTCTCTCTCCCCGTCTCTCTGCCTCTATTTGTCTTTCTCTCCTCCTCCTCTCTCTCTCTCTCTCTCACTCACTCTCTCTTTCTATCTCTCTCCTTCTCTCTGTTTCTTTCTCGTCTTTCTTTTCTCTAGCAGTCTGATGATTGCCTCCTCTCACAGGCTGATTGTGATTATACACCGCACAAAATGACTTTTTAGGAAGCAAAAATATCTTGAATAAAGACAAACTGATCTGATGTTTCTGTTATGAGGTTCTGATGTAACAGATATAAGTGTATGTTGATTATAGGATAATTTTGCATTTTCAAGCATTTAATTTTAGAAAGAAGCAAAACGATGCGTTAATAAAATATTTTATGCTTGAAATTAATAATAAAAAAATCTCATTTGTTTTGTCATCATATTTTCATTTGCTAAATGTTGTTTATTGTATAGTTTGGGAGTTTGGATCAAATTTGTGGGCAAAGTTGTCTTGCTCTCTCTCTCTCTCTCTCTCTCTCTCTCTCT
>CM040991.1:886618-907004 GCA_022985145.1 Pangasius djambal
AGTGTAAGACAGAATTCTCAAATGTTTTGCTTCTAGTTATAGCGTAACATTTCATGGCCCCCTTTTTAAACACAGCACCTTGTTTATTATCATTATTATTATTATTATTATTATTATTATTATTATTATTATTAACCGACTATCTGTATAATCATCATACACATTACATTACATACAAAATATTAAAAATTCATTATTGTAATATTATACAGCATTAAAGATTCAGTGCTCAATGTTGTCCAATCAGCTGCTTCCAATCAGAGTCTGTACCTGTTCTAAAAATACCGATGATTCCTGCGATATCTCGGAAAGACGTAACATAATTTATATCGATATTGATATTATTATCATCGTAAGACCCAGCCCTGCCACTGTTTATTTTACAGTATAGAAGATGTGAATAATGACATCTTCAGCTACATAAAGCTCGGATGTGTAGATGTGCAGCAGCTCTCCGTGTTCCTGATTGGCGTGTGACGTTTCCAGCTATAATGTTATTCGCAATTTTCGAATGTGCTGCAAACGATGCTTGCTGATTTGCTCTCTGATTGCACCATTGTTCACACGACTTGCAAACCTGCCGAGGAGGGAAAAAAGGGAGGATCAGATTCACACCGAGCTGCTTTTAGCGAAAAGAAAAGTAAACATGGCTTCCAAAAAAAAATCAGCCCAGAGGAAAATGTCTTGCTTAAAGGCTTCTCTCTGATGTCGCAGGAGGCGTAATATTGACTCTCACCTCTGTTTCATTAAAGTGTCGGCTTTGCTCCCGAGTCAACATCAGGCGAGAGAATCGCTTTCAGCCAATCAGAACAGAATATGGACTTGCATAATAAAAGCACCTCTTGCCATTGAGAACATTTGTATAAAATTCATTTAATATTAATCTAATGTATGCAAAAGACAAACTCCAACAGAAGCTGTGCATTTTTATCCTAATTATGTTACAGCACCTGTAGGATTTTTTTTACAGAAACACAGATATATATCTCGCAATTCCTTTTTGAGACGTTTTAGTCTGCAAAGATTCATTCACAAATTTATTTTCATTGACTTTTTTGACGTTTTTAGAAATGGTTTAATGTTTGTGAAAAGTGCATTCATCAGGTAAAAGCCTTCTTGGTTCTTTACCAGTTCAATTTTATTGAAGTCTTTGGTGAAACAAACAAACAAACAAAAAACCTGATTGTCTCATTTACATTTATTTGTTTTTTACCAATTGTTAGAAATTTGCTTCAAATTTGAAAAAAAAAACAAAAAAAAAACACTGATTTAATTTACACAGGATTATTAACAAGACCTTTGCACAGATTTATTCACATTTTAAAAAATTTGCCAGAAACGTCGCTGTGGAAGCAACTTTAGTGAAGTTATATAAATATGAAAAGTAAACAGTTTTTATTTGCAGCTTCACACTTTTCAGACGCAGGAGTTTTCACGCTTGTTGGTGTTTAATGGATTCCGTGTGAGAGCGGGAGCAGGTGTGAGCTGGACCAGTCATCAAGTGTTTCTCTCATCTCTCAGCCTCGGTTCCATCCCTCCATCCTTTCATCTCTTCTCTCTCTCTCTTTCTCTATCTCTCACACACACACACACTCACGTTTCTAAAATGGATCAAGGTTTTATGTTTATTTGGTTTTTTTTTTTTTTATCTTTTCCCAGGGTGGAAGAGAGAGAGATCTCTTTATCTGAGACTACACAACTTCAATGTCTCTCTCTCATCATCTCTCTCCTCCCCCCACCCCACCCCACCCCACACACACACACACACACACACACACACACACACACACACACTGAGTGATTCAATGCTGATTGAATTCTCACCGATAATCCCAATGTGTGGCCCACATCCATATTTACCGTCCACACACACACACCTATTCTCTCTTTGTCTTTCTCTCTCTGTCTCATTCATACACACACACACACACACACACACACACACACACAATACCAGCTCTTATTCTGCATGCTTAGATGCTCAACACATCAATACACGCCTCTCAATCTTCATGAAGACATCAGTCTTTATTCTAGTGTAAAGTGGGCGTCATATTGTGTTATGACGTGGACGTGACCTGACCACACCTCACTGTAAAGGGTCTGGCCACGCCCACTGACGTGAACACAGCCTAATAAAATTCTACCTAGTATATAGTGCGTTATATACTGTACATTCCACAATGCATAAGAGCTGGTAGTGTGTGTGTGTGTGTGTGTGTGTGTGTGATGCATTATGTGTGACCTGTCAGGAGTGATCAGCTGATTTATGGCTGGATTTGTACTGTGTTGATTGAGCAGCATTTTTGTCTCTCTGGCAATATCCAGCAGTCTGTGTGTGTGTGTGTGTATGTGTGTGTGTGTTAACGACTGCTAAAGGTGTCTAGAACTGACAGGTGTATTGTTGGTGTTGATGGAGCAATGCTTTTGTGTGTGTGTATGTGTGTGTGTGTTTCTTCGACAGTGTCAGTAAAGAACAGCTTTACTGCTCATGAAAGAGAAAAGAGATGAGCTGAGGCTTGAATAACACACACACACACACACACACACACACACACACACACACACACACAGCATAACGCTTAAAGAGTCACACTGATAAGGATGAGATAGTAAATATATACATAGAATTATACACCCTCTCATCCCCCTTAAAGCTTCTGTGTAAGCACACACACTTGGGAGGCTAAGAACCTTTTATCATTCAATGATCCCTTAAAGAACACATTTTCCAAGAGTGCACCAAGTACCGAGAAGCTAAATATTACAGTAAACTCCTGACACGTTCGCGGTGTTCAGGAGAAAACAATGAGCAATAATTTGGAGTTTTTGCTGCAAACCTACCCAGTTAATACACACCCTATAATACATAAAGCGTTCTTCGAGGGTTCTTTGGATAATTAGGGGTTCTTACGTTCATAAAGGGATCTCTTTCTGACAGGGAAACACTATTAGGGTCCTATGAGGGACAGAGGGACAACTGAAGAACCTTTAAGGATTTTAGAAACATACGGAATAAATATTTTTAAATGAGTGCAAACCGAGTTCAGTATTGAAAAGGGTAGAAGTTATTGAGAAATTGATTCAGAATTGAATGACGGAAAAAAAATGGGTGAAACCTCGTATCGTTTCCTCTCCTGAGTTGTTCTTTGGACAATTAGTCTCTTCATTTGGGATCTTAGTAAATCAGGACCTAAATGTTTTATTCTTACCATGCAATCTATCAAAATGATTCAAATATTAACCTGCTACAATTAATCGTTCCCTTTTTTAACAATTACAATGCAATTTATTTTAACTTTATTAATAATTGCTGTCTTTATTTAAATCAAAAGCAGAAAAACAACGAGAATCAGGTGTTGAATATTAACTTGCCGGGTATGAAAGTGCAGCATACACAGTTTCAGATTTGTTTTGTGTTAATGATTTATGAAATGTAGTTAAACTCCATCATCTTATCAGACCCTCGGTATTGTTTGAGCCAAAACTGAACTCGAGTGAGTTTTCAGGTGTAAAAATGTTTTACACTTTGAGATCAGTGATGAAAGGGCAACACCAGAGGCAAAATTCCTGCTCCAGTGCACACCGCTGGTTCTCTCTGTGTGTGTGTGTGTGTGTGTGTGTGTGTGTGTGTGTGTGTGTGTTTACGCAGGCTCTGGTTTACTGAATTGATCTGTCTGTTAGGCTGTTGTTGGTGTGTAATGTGTCACTGCCTCCACCGCTGAGCAAATATTGAAACTCATCCCTCCGTAACTGCATGGTTCAGAGACAAGCCATCACAAACAATCATGAGCTTTTCCTCCACACACACACACACACACACACACACACACACACACCTGCTGACAGGAGGACAGGAATATTTCCGAGTATGGGCAAAGGCTTTGTGTTTATTTTGTTCATCACTGAGATAAAGATAATAATAGATGGAGAAATTTTAAAATAATTTTTTTTATTGTATTTCTAATTATCTCCTTCTGTGACAAAGATGATGATGATGCAAGACAATGTAGTAATAATAATAATATTAATAATAATAATAATAATAATAGTAATACCCAAGGTCGCTCCACATCCACAAGAAACAAACAAAACACAGGAAAACATTTCTTAAATACAATGCGATTTAAACTTGTTTTGATATGATAGAGGCCACGCCTCTTTCTGCGGGACTGATAGGACAGACACAGAGGTCACGCCTCCTTCACTAAGATTAACAGAGGCCACGCCTCCTTCACTGGGACTGGCAGATAACTAATAAAAATCTCCATGTGTCTATAAGACTGATTTAACTGCATGTTTCCAGGTCTATGATGGGTGGAGCTTCAGTTGATCTTATGACATCACCACAGTAGTTTAACTAATATTAACTAGCTAGATACTGAACCTAAAGTCTTCATATTTATTGCTATTTTGTTCCCACTGTGACCACCACGCTGATGTCACATAACTGCAACTTAAACTTCCGAACTCGGAAATCAGAAACTTCCCCAATTCCGTAACATTAATCTTCGCTAAGCTAAATAGTCAGTCAGTGTTAGCACAGAGCTTCTAATCTAATCTAATATTGGTTATGTATTTATGATAATTGTTAAAAAAGATTGGCTAGTGGTGATGTCATATCTCTGATGTAGAGACACTCGAATCCGTTCGGTCTCCGTCGGCTCCCGACGTTCATCTAATACGCAATGAATCGTTACTCTGGGCCTTTCTCACGCCTCTCGGCCATGAGAACGCTCAGGCCTTTTAGTCCCGAGTTAAATAATGACTCATAATGAAAGAGAGGAGTGTCATTTGTTACTCTTTAATATCCTTTCACACTGTTTGACTTGCTGCATTCAAAGGTGAGAGACACTCTGGGTTATTACTGTGTACACACACATTACACACACATTACACACACACACACACACATTACACACGGATCATCGTGTCTGCTCCGTATCTGTGTAAAGACAAGGACATGAATCTGTCCGATGGAACAAAAGACGAGACAGAAAGTACATTTTCCTCACCGCAGGCCCTTTTTCACCGAATACTCGAACGTCACTGTGAGTGATTTGATCCCTCGGGCGACGCTCATGATTATTCAATGTTCATGTTTAAAAAACATTACAAACGGATTTGAATGAAATTGCCGTAAGTGTGTATAATGACTGTAATAATGAATCAGAATCGTTCCGAGCTGTTAGCTTTTGTTCTCGGTTTCTGCTTTTCGTTGATTAGCTCAGAGTCTTACAGCCGAGCGATCACTCTGATGTGCTCTTGGATTCACCCTCCTGTAGTGTTCACTACTTAGCAACAATCCTCACCGTCTCCGCGGTGTTCGTCTCAAAGCATCTCTCCCGCACAGGTTACTGTTTAACCACGCTGTTGTGTGTTTAATTTAATGAACACACTCCACAGTCTGTGATTTGTGGCTCTGCTCTGTTTTTAAAAGGTCAAACTGTCCCGATAAGGGAGCGTCGCTGCGTTTAGCTCATTAACTCATCCACTCAAACTTTAAACTTAGAAACGCTGTAGATATCGCGAGGTCGAATAAAACAATTCGACGAAGCACTGACGCCGGACGAGGACCGTTCAAACAGTTACATTCATGACATCACTGTTGCTAGGCAACTGGGAAACAGCAGATTCTGCTGTTATTTGACTGGAAATGTATGTCTTAGCTAACTAGCATGTTAGCTGTTAAGTATTTTTTGTTTTCCAAACAGTGGAAATGAGATCAAAATGATCAGGAACGTCAACATTTTCCTCAGATGTGTTGTTAGATTATTAAGAAGAGGTTCAGAGCAACTAAAATTATATTTAGCATCAACCGCTACCCCAAATTTAATAGAATTAGCCGTACTGAGAAACAACTACAAGTTACAAGTCAGAACACTGTTGCTAGGCAACTGGTAATCACAGACACTTTATAGTTATTTGACTGAAAATGAGACAATTTAGCTAGCTTTTGAAGTACTGAGAAACAACATTGTGCCGCAGCTTGTGAGCTCGGACAGGGCGGGCAGAAGATTTTGACTTTCTGCGGCAACAAACTGTATACAACGACGGCTAGGATAACCAACATTTATCCATGTCTAGGTGTCAAATATACGACACACGACCCCTGATAAAAGTTCTAAGTCCACCAAATAAATGTTAGAATCTGTGTTTTAAATGAACTTGTGAATGGAAAGATGAAAAAAAAGAGCTATTCCATGTTATTCCACTAGGGGGCAAACTAGAGCAATAAACTCAGCTACTAACAAACCGCTAATTCAAAAGGTTTATTGTCATGTGCACAGTGAAAACACAACGGTTTAGACCATGCAAGGAAATTCTTACTTTGCATGTCTCCCTAAAAGGAGAAGAAGAAAAAGAAGAAGAAAAATATTCATAAAATACAATGTATATAATATATAAAAATATACAGTCCCTGAGTTGGTAAGTAAGTAAGTAAGGTGCTCTGTGCATATAATGATTAATGTGTAATTCTTCAATTTAAAAAATGATGTCCATATCAGATTTTCAAGAGAGCTAATTTAGAGGTTACACATGAAGAATACTTATGCAATCTCAACTTTTACATTTTGTATTTATGAATAATTTTGTAAACTATATGTTGTTTTTTTTCCACCTATAGCCTCATCTGTCTGTGCGTTCAGAATACCTTTTAGAGAAATGCCAATAAATGACCACATTAAGAGGAGTTGTTGTTGTTGTTGTTGGTCACTAAACTGATTTACTTTTGGTGTGTGTAACATGGCCCATAATCTAAATCATATTTTACCTAAACCATATATCTAGTTTGACTGGATTGGTTTAAAAGGGAAGATTTAATGCCACAATTTACACAATCACACAATTTACTGGGATTAAAAAATGTGGAAAATGCCACCATTTTGTTTAGTCATGATTGTTGAGAACACTGTGTTAATGTGCAAATATCTGTTTATAATTACTTTATTCGTTTATGTTTAATTATTATGAATATTATTCTGTTATTAGATGTTACAAGTTACAAATAGCAGGGGGGGAATAACAAGGATGCCAGAAAAACAGTCTATAAATAAAATTAAATATGCACAATTACATAAAGGTAATAAAAATGTGACGTTTAGAATAAACAGGATTTGTTTTTTTAATTTAAAAAGTGAGGATTTATAGTTAAATTACTTCATTTAATCACTCTACCTCATTAGAAGTAGAAGATTAAACTAAACAAAATTTACTTCATGGTTCTATTTGACTTTCCTTCACATTAAACCTAATGCATGACGTTGCACTTTGCTGGATTTGACCGTTTCCATGGTTTTCTTGACGTAGGCAGTAGGAGGTGAAGGACACCTGGGAAACGCGGATTATATATCCAATAGGATGCGGCTAATTGGGTCACGTGACCTCGAATCGGCTGATTTGTTAATTACAGCGCTTAATTGAAGTTGATTGTTTCAGACGGAGTAGAACAACAACAACAACAACACAATCTTTTTTAAAAACTGAACTAATTTTAGTAGGGTCTCAGGAAATATGAAAACGGAACATGATGGACGGCTTTGCTGAGGGAAAGTCTGAATGTTCATCAGACGAGTGAGTAACCTGAGTGATTTTCACAAAATGGCCGCCGCGCCGCTTTTCCTGCAGAGCTGCTGTTTAGAAACCTGAACAAAACAGTGTTTAAAAGACATGGTGTGTGTTTGTTTGTTTGTTTGTGTGTTTATGTTTATGTTTATGTTTATGTTTATGTTTAAGCTTTGCTGTGACACTATGAAGCTGTGTTGCTGCTGTTGGTGTAAACTAAGGCTGGGCGATATGACGATATAATATCAGTATCGTGATAAAATAATCTCAATACATTTTACTGACATATCAGCGGTATTAATTCCTTTTTAGCAGGTATTCAATAAACTCAGTGTTCCACATGCTCCTTTTTAATTCCTCTGTAAAAGTAAATATGGTGTCTGTGGTATTTTTGTGCTATGGCTCAGGCTTGCTGTAAGCTGTTCTGCCTCTCCTCCCACTGAGGTGTTTACAGCAACGTGCTTTATTCTGATTATTCATTCACATAATGAACTGAGAGGTCCAAACATGTAGAAAATTCCTTCTAACCCTTTTTAGTTAAAAAAACAACAACAGTTATTAGTATAGTTATTAGTATATCATTAGTATACTAAAATATGTTATATTTTACTACAGTATTTTAGCAGTGCTGTTTCTGAATTTGGTATTTTTTTATAAATTTGCTGTCATCATTTTTCTTAAATTGACATCTTATTTTCTGAATTTGCTGCTTGTTTGTGTTTTTCTGAATTTGCTGCTTGTTTGTGTTTTTCTGAATTTGCTGCTTGTTTGTGTTTTTCTGAATTTGCTGCTTGTTTGTGTTTTCTGAATTTGCTGTTTTTTTCCTGACTTCCTGCTGTAGTTGTAGTTTTTGTTTGTTAATATTTTACCCTTTCGGGTCGCCGTGTGTCCTGTTACTACACACGTGTACATCACTACAGTATTTTATCATAACATATACATCATTGGGGTGCTAGGACTTTAAATAGTGAAGCAATCAAAATACAATTTTATCATTTTATTCCACTTTTATTGCTGCAAGCCTTTTTCACATCTCCTGCTGTTTGATTAGGATTCTTGTGAATCTATTTCTCTCCCTTGCTCTTTTTTTTTTTCTTTTTTCTCTCCCACTCTTTGGTCTTGCCTTTGTATCTGGCGTTCTTTCAATTCTTTGATATCTTTTTATCTCCGGCTTTGTGAAAGGTCAATATTTTCTGGCTTAGGGCGTGTGAGAGCTGATTTTTAACTCGGCTGCTCGTGAGTCTCATTCTCTTTGGATGTTAAATTCCTTAAAAAGGAGATGTAACAAAGTGAACATGTATTTTAGACACCTCAGTGAGAGATTAATTCAGATCAATGACCCTCCATTTAGACTAATCGCTTGTACTTTATCTCTGCTGTGGCTTGCAGACATGGTCTGTTCAGCAGTCGTGAGGTTGTAGAGTGTAAAATGGAGGCACGGTTTTCATTTTAAAGCCAAGGGGGTGTAAACTTTTGCACTGTGCATATTGATGATTTGGATGTATTCAGATGAGGAGAAGCTTTAAAGCGTCACCTCCTTCTTTGGCTTACGGACTTAAAATAAATAAATTACAGATGTGATGCACTACAGATGATGTGTGTGTGTTATTAATCCCCGCTACAGCAGAGGAGTGTGTGACGACTCGTGTCTCGTCTGGTGTGTGTGTGTGTGTGTGTGTAATATAAATATGATGTATGGTCAAATATATAGGTTATTTATGATAGACACGTGGTGACCACCTTCACTTTTTTGCTCTTTATTGTAGCTGTCAAGCCATTTGACTGTGTGTGTGTGTGTGTGTGTGTGTGTGTGTGTGTATTACATGAGAGGAGGTTGTGGCTTTTTCATTTCACCCATAAAACTGTTTTAACATTTTTAAAAAATATATATTTTTTTAATCTTTTTTCTTTTTAACGAAGAAAATAGTACACAGGACCAGTAAAGTCCAGGACGTACGTGTGTGTGTGTGTGTGTGTGTGTGTGTGTGTTCGGAGAGAGAACATTAGGGAGTATGTAGTGATTATTAGATTTATTGAAGTAAAACATTGGCGTGTTTGCTTTTGGACGAGTGTAACATGAATATAGCGCTAAGGGATGTGGAGGTATAACTCATCCTGAGAACATGAAGATGAAGACACACACACACACACACACACACACACACACACACACACACACCCCCACACACTCCTCCTGACAGCAGTTCTGGGTGTTGTAAGGGTCAGAAATAAAAGCTTCACATTCTGAGTGTGTTGAAGTGTATGTTCTGCCTACACAGTCTACATTCTTTTCTTTTCAAACGTTTTTTGCCTGATCAGAACTTTGTGGGCGTGGTCTGAATTATGATTGATATTAGCATCACCTTGGTAACGTGTGGACAGGTCTAGTGTTAAATAATGTAAAACTGACCACAAAAACGTCTGCATTAAACCTGGACTATTGAAAAAGGTTGAAAAAGTTAGCCAAGGCAGATCGCTTAATCGGATTAGCCCTGCTCACTTTTAATCAGCCAGAGCAATGAAGAAAATCCTCATCTCATGTTTGTTTTGATGAGATATTGTAATATTTTAGCCTATATATTTTTCCATATAACAAACAAAAAAAAAAATCAGACTTTTCTAAGTTGGATTTTTGTTTTTTTGTGTGTGTTTGGGTCCAGTGTGTAAGTGATGAAAGAATGATCAGGTCATATTGGGCAGGATGTGTTGGGAGGAATAAAAGATAGCAGACACTTGCACAGTAAACATTTTAAAGGTTTAATATCCTAGATTTTATTTCAAGATGCCAAGAAAATCAACTTGTGTGCCTGCGTAACCTGATTCTGAATACAAGGAACTTTCCCTGTGTGAATATTGACTTACCTTCTGGACTTGAGTCACCGGCTCTGAATACATGATGTATTTGTGTGTGTTTTGATGTACAAACTTTTGAAATATTTTCCCTAGGACTTTATAGGAACACTTTGCATGATGCTAAACTGGTGGCTTTACGGTTTATTTACTTCCTAGCACAGGAGTTTCCAAACTAGGGGTCGCGACCCCACATGGGGTCACTCGATTTTACAAATGGGTCGAGGTTGAGAGAACCTCACAATCACCTCTTTTGTTTTATTCAATCATTTTACAAATTAATATCAGAAACGTTGGTCTATGAAACCGGATTTTATATTTTGAAATGTTCCTGGGAGTCGAGCCATGTTTAAACGATGAGCGCGCATGTTGCGGTAGCGTAGGAGTCCATCGACCGCCGCGAAATACACCAACGTTGTGTCTCGGATCGCACACTTGTGTACTGTTCTAGACCGTTGTTGTGTACTAATGTTAGTGTTTGGATTTTAAAAACCTCTCTTGTTGCCTTCAAACCTACTGAAAGCTCCGTTTTGCGTAAGAGCCTTGCGTAAGAGTCCTCCGGATTTTGCTAGCTTAATAAATACCTTTGAATTTAAGGTCGGAGTTTTTGATTTGAGACACCGCTTGTGACGGAGCTGAAAGCACAATCAAGCCAGCGGGGAAATGTTTTAAAGAGAAACAGAGGTAGTCGGTCTGTTTAACGTCACTGTGCTTGAAATCGCTAAACATTTTACAGTTTGACTTGGAAACCAGACGGACAGGGATGTTTTGGCTCGGACATCCTAAGTATAGTGGATGTGGCTTGTAAACCTCCAGCTGTAGATACGCAGGAGAGTGTGTGAAGAATGTCTCTCCTCTGGTTCGCTTCGGGCCGTATCGCACCACCCCTTGTGTTTCAGACACACCCGTAGTGTTTTATTCCTTATATATCGTACGCAGCTGGAGGTGGCAGGGGAAAGAGGCGCGGCCTTTCATACACACCTCCTGCCTTTTTAAAAAGCTGTGTCGAGACACGCAAGTTGTGTAAGACAATAAATGTAAGATCAGTATTCCTTTGGTGTTTAGTTACTTACGTTACCCGTATGTTACCGAAACATGAAATGTTCAAATGTTACAGTGGTCCTGAACTGTAAATCTGGAATTGTCGGGTGGTCAAGGCTTGGGGTCGCAGAAAATCCATAATGGCCATTTGGGGAAGCACTGATCTAACATTATCCTCATAGCTTTACTGCGAAACCTGGCGGCACTCGTCCTGCTGCTGCCTTCAGGCACGAAGTACTCTTACATATGGGCTTATATTAGTGTAGGATGATGGGACTCATTAGCTGTGTGTGTGTGTGTGTGTGTGTTTTTTGATGGTGGTGTGTTTATTGCAATGTGGCTTTTTTCCACATTAGCAGGAGGAACGCAATGGAGCAACGGCACAGAGATGAAATAAACATTTACACAACAGACAATCAGCAGAACACAGAGTGTATATACACACACACACACACACACACACACACACACACACACACACCAGAGGGTCTGATGTGGAGGTGTGCACTGGTGTCTGTGTGTGTGTGTGTGTGTGTGTGTTCTGTTTGTGGCTCTAGTTTTTGACTGAGTACTAATGGTCGATGCCATTAATGGTTAGGAAAAGTGAGTGTGTGTGTGTGCACGCCTGTGGGTGGCTGGCTGTGTGTGTGTGTGTGTGTGTGTGTGTGTGTGTGTGTGTGTGTGGCTTTGGGAGTGTGCCCTACATTCTATGCTAACCTGGTTCACTCAGCTGGTATCTCTCTGAAGCGCCTCAGCAGAATTAGCCAAATTTACCCGACTGTACGTGACTCTCGCTAAACTGTGTCAAGCCATGACACACACACACACACACACACACACACACACACACACACACACACACACTACTAATGCAAGCAGATGACAGAGTTCTACATCCTATTCTATATCCCATACTGTTTTGTGAACATCTTCCTGAACTATTAACAAAAATTGCTGATGTATTTCCCTTTTTCCGCAGCGTTTTAAATGTCACGGAGAAACCTTTCATTGCTATAAATGTCTGACGGAAAATTCCAGTTGCTGTAGCATCATGGACTGAAATGAGGAGCCATATTTATTTATTTACTTTAAATTTTCAATTCCTTCCTTCCTTCCTTTAATTCCTTGTTGGGGAACAAATAGGAAACGCTTTAGAAATTCCAGTAATGTCTCAGAAAGCTCTAGTTAAATAATATTAATAATTCCTTGATTTTTAAACGTATAATTGTGTCTTTGTTTATCATAAAGTGACTCATTGATATTATTTGGTAATTTTCTTTAGTTGTTAACAAATAATCGAGCATCTAAAGTTCCTGATGGTTCTACAATTCCTTGGATTCAGGTTCTCGATTCATGATTTGGACAGTGGAATTTTAAAAACTTCCAGTTCAGCGACATGAAAGAGCGCTTCTGGATTCTGATTGGTCAGAAGATGTTGTAGTTTTCTATAACCGCATGTCATTTATAATACGTTATCGTTTCTATAGCAACGGCTCATTCACAGGGACTTGTACGGTGGACGGATTAAAAGGAGTCTCCAGTGTCGGTGCTTTGTGACGGTCAGAGGTAAAGCTGGAACTTTGAGATTTATGACCTCCTCAGGACAGAGGAGTTTACACTTCTTCGTGGTTTCTTGGTAACATGACGAGCTGCACTTTTGTCTTGTTAATGTCAAGACGGAGAACAAAGAGCGGCTGGTGAGGGAACGACTGTCTATAGCTGCTATAACGTGAGTGACAACAGGAACGATCTCGTTTATAAATGGATTAAAAAGCATGCATTGTCCTTTAACTAAATTCTTCAACTCTGTTGTTAATTATTTTCTATAAGAGTGTATTCTGAAGTGTTTGTTTAGGTTTATTACAGTTTACAGAAATGTTCACGGATCATTTTGAGTAAATTAAACGCTGTAATAACGGCAGTCAGAATGACTTACTGAGGGCTTCAGCGAAAGTGTTACGGAAATTTCAGATACGCATCAGAATTTATTGCTCCTTCCATGGTGGAAAGTCGTTCTGTGAAACACAGAGTTTGCTTTATGGTTTTGCACGTAATGGGACCCGCGTCGTCCAAAAGGTTCCCCCTTTTGCCTCGTAAATCCACTGAACGTTCTCCCAGCAGCGTTGGGAATCATCCAGACGCTTCTCGCCGAATGTTAGATGAGTGTTTATGATCTCGGTGGTTTCCACCTTCTCCCCGAAACTCATTTTTTTTCTAATTTTGGAGGCTGGAGCACTGAGCGAAAAGACGCCTGCAGGTTTTTATGAGCCTCTGAGACTCCCAGGATGATTTTACCCTGCGTGCTTAGAGAAACTCTGGCAGACCGGACGCTCTGGGGAAAAGTTACCGCTCGTCCAAGCAGGGAATGGTTTGGAGGATAATCAAATTCACACAATTCTCTCATTTCTCAAATGGTAGTCTGTTAGCCAGGATGTGTGAGGAGTGAAAAGTTTGTTTCTTCTGCTTTTTGCACTCGAGCTACGAGGCTAAATGTAGCAACAAAGCAAACTTGTGGCCTCTGTGTCTGTTCTGTCAGCCTTAGTAAAAGGAGGCGTGGCCCTTTGTGTCTGTTCTGTCAGCCTTAGTAAAAGGAGGCGTGGCCCCTGTGTCTGTTCTGTCAGTCTTACTAAAGAAGTTCTTGTACTTGGGGTAATGGGGGCGCACACACACACGCGCACACACACACACAGGTCCATTAAACAGTGGTCCTATCTCCAAGGGCCAGACTGTGTGTGTGAGTGTGTTGTGTGTTTTGCGTTTTGCCCCAGGCAGCCATTTTCAGGTCTTTCATATCTGAATAGAGTCGGCCAGCATTTAAACTCAGGAAACTTGATTTAATAATAAATATGTTTATAGAAGCCCTTAACGCAAAATACAGTCATGGAGGGGGGGAAAAAGAAAGTACACCCTTTTCAGTTCTATGATTTTATTTATCAGGGACTAAATAACAATTGTGTGGTCCTCATCTACCTTTATAAACAAACATAGCCTCAGGTGACAACAAAAAACACACAACGGATTTCAATAGGTAGTCATATTTTTTTTTTCCAAAACGTAAACTAACATTTGGAAACAAGGTGGAGGGAAAAATAAGTACACCCTATAATTTCAGTAATGTGGAGAACTGCCTTCAGCAACAATAACTTGAAGTAAACGTTTTCTAGAGGAGTTTGAGCCAGTGGAGAAATTCTGGCCCACTCTTATTTATAACGCTGCTTCAATTCATTGATGTTTGAGGGCATTTATTTACGCACTGCAAAACAAGCCCAGAACATCACCCCTCCATCACCAGCGTTGACGGTGTGGTATGAGGTGTTTGTGGCGATACGTTGTGTTTGGTTTTCACCAAACATGGCGCTGTGCAAGATGACCAAACATCTCCACCTTGGTCTCGTCAGTCCAAAAGATATCGTTCCAGAACTTTTACGGTTTGTTCAGATGCTATTTTGCAAACCTAAGTTGTGCCCCGTATTCTTTTAGGAGAGCAATCCTCCCCTGAAAGCCATACTTGTTTAGTCTTTTTCAGATTATGCTGTCATGAATGTAAACATTTAATGTGCTTACAGAGGCCTGTAGGTCACATGATATAGCTTTTGGGTTTTTCTTTATATCTCTGAGCATTAAATGGTCTGACCTTGGACTGAATTTGATGGAACGCCCACTCCTGGGAAGATTGGCAACTCTCTTAAAGGCTCTCCATTTGTAAACAATCACTCTCATTGTAGAATGTTGAATTTCAAATTGTTTGGAGATGGCCTTATAACCCTTCCCAGACTGATAAGTAGCAACAGTTTCTTATCTGATGTCCTCTCTTCATGGCATGAAGTAAACACACTCCTGAATGCTCCAGAACACCGTACTGCCAAAAGTTCTGCTTTTATAGAAGTAGTCACTCTTCTTGATGATGAACTAATCGTGTGCATTTCATTAGCAACACCTGGCTGTTAATTACTCTCTTAATGATTGTGAAAGTAGGAAAGGTTTCTGAGTGTTGGTTTCCTTTTTGGGGGAAAATGACGACATACTGAAATCTGCTGGGTATTTTTGGTCACCTGAGGCTATTTGTTTATAGAAGTTACACGATTGTTATTTAGGCCCTGACAAATAAAAAAGATAGAATCGAAGGAGGGTGTACTTTCTTTTCCCTATGACTATGAACGTGTGTGTGTGTGTGTGTGTGTGTCGGTCAGTCAGACTGTCAGTCCTCCTTTGAGTTGGTTATTATTAGACTGTAGCCTGAAAGCATGTCCATCACACAACACTTACAAAATTCCTTCACATACTCATATTCTCTCTCTCTCTCACTCACACACACACACACACACACACAAACACACACATATATATAGAGGACCATGGCCTCACTTTATCGTGGGTCATTTGAGTTTCTGTCAGAAGAGTGTTTTGATTTCATATTCAGAGTTCATGGAGACAAGCTAAGGGCTAAGACAGACGGCGTGTGATGGCGTGTGTGTGTGTGTGTGTGTGTGTGTGTGTGTGTGTGAAGGTGAGACGGTCAGAAGCAGAGTGATCACACAATTAATATTCCGATGATGTCGGTCACAGCTCAAATCCCGACAGTCTGTGGATGAAAAGAGAATAGAAGAAGGAAAAAGAATAAGAGAGAAAAAAGTAGAAGTAGAGACAAAAACATGAGACAAAGACGAAAAGGTAGAAAGAAAAGAGACCAAGTGAGAGGAAAATTAAGAAGGAAAACAACACTGAGATGAAAAGACGTGACGGCTGTCACAACACTGACCTTTGAATGTGTCAGAATGTGGGAGGGGCAAATGTAAATCTTATGCAAATGAGAAGTAAAGCGATGAGTGAGAAGCCAATAGGAGTGAGCGACAATGAAACATAATCCATCCTTTACTGGTATCGGATATCATGGTCAGGATGAAGGAGACGTGCTGAATGTGTCCTTTAACATTTCTTTTAAACCAGTCGCTGTCTTCTGATGTCATCACTGTGCGTCAAACTCCTCCCACTACGGAGTTTTCCTTACCAACATTCATTGCCATTGTTTAACTCAGACATCAATTTTATTATAGAATCAGAAATCGATCGATAGAACAGCAACCATATTCTTATTATATTCTAATTTATTTTATTTCAATTTATGTCAAGGCTGGTCGAGACGATCTTTTAACGTAGCCCAAAAAAAAAAAAATATTTTGGCAACGTCCTCCTCCTCTTTTAACTCTCCCTTTATTTTGAAGTATAATTTATGCTCCTCAAGATCAAGTTGTCACTCCGGATGGGGCGGAGCGCTGTGATTGGCTCAGAGATTAAAACGGGGTACGGAAACTGGCTGGAACTCCGGCTGTTGCTCCATTTGACTAAAACGCGGACTTCTGACTGGGAGCAAATGAAGAAAACATCCCTCCTTCCAGTTTCCTCCAAATCCATGCCCCCAAAACGTGCATCTAGTTTAAGAAGCCTCGGTGTTGTGTTGCCTTCAAGTCCTCCTCGGAGTTTCGTGCATAAGAGTTGTGAGGTGGTGATTACGATGTGGTGTGTGACGGTGTTTTGTATGTCATCGATGACGAGCTGTTTATTTTGCTCGGAAAATCGGCACTCGTAGGGGGAAAAAAAATGCGATCTGCAGTATGATAATGCTATAAGTATGTAAAATCCATTTAAATTATATTCATATATTTTAAAAACTGAAAATGACATAACCGACACAGACATTTCTTGTTCTTTTGAGGAAAAGAAAGCATTCTGTATCTGCGTCGCCCTAAAACTTTGACTTTTCGTAACTTTTTGAAGGATTAAAATTCATTCAATTGTCACAAGCCCTTGCCATGTGCGTATCGCAATATTTACATGTGAGAGATTTCGATAGTTTGGATACACCGTGCTGCCGTAATAGGGACGGTTCTTTGTCTTGATTGGCCGGATGTTTGTGGTCCACATCATGTGTTTCTTCTTGTGTTTATTTTTGGGGGTCACCAGACACCCCGTGGTTTGACTTCAGAGCTGAAGTTTCATTGAAGCTGCACGAATATGAGGAGAAATTTATGGTGTCTTGAACATCACCTACCTCACCTTGTAATATTATCACAATCGTTTTCGTTGTAATTTGTGTAGAGTCGTCGGGAAACGCCGTGCAGTCGTCAGTAACCTACTAACGAGCAGCGCGAGGCAGAAAACTGCTCGCTGTGTGAATTCAGGTTCAGATGCATGTAGAGAGAAAGACAGCAGGAAAAATCGGGACAAACGCAGGAGGAGGGAAAACGCCGGCGCTTTCGGTTTCACGGCGACTGAAATAAACACGCCGAGGGAATTGTGAGCGGAAAGAACAGAATAAATACCAAACACACAAACGCAGCACTAAAATCAATCGCTTCAATATTTCAACACTGTTCAATCTTACAATGTGTTTGTGGGGGTTTTAGGACATCGTTAAAACACACACACACACACACACACACACACACACACACACACACACACTCCAAACATTTACTACAACAGGTGAGAAAAGGGAAGTAACACAAGGCTTCAGTGCCAGTCTCTACTGCAGGTGTGTATAAAGATCTGCAGTTGAACACACGAACACACACACACACACACACACACACACACACACACACACACACAGCATTCAGAGCAGTCCAAAAGTAAAATGTCCACAATGTCACTTTTATCCCAGAATGTATGTTCTGCACCGAGACGCTTTTTCTGTGCCAGGTTTGCATCTTTAGTTACAACGCTAATGTTGCTAACAAGTAAATGAAGCTTCTAGCCTCCGGTTTAGCCGACTCGCCTCGGGAACGCTCTACGCACTTTAATACACACTTTAATGGGTTTATAGGATTTTTACGTGGTCGTGTCACGGCAGAATGACGGTAATTACTCACTAGTACGTGATTTATTACGGCTTTATACGTAAATACGAATATAAATATATCAACTGATAGATACACGATGGAAAAACTGACGGCGTGATTTTACTTTTCTTTAGTAATAACTGAAAGATCTGTCGAAACCGCAGCAGGTGAAACCGGTTTATGTTTACATATTTTATTATTAGATATAGATATTGCACGTGTAGTAAAATATAACATTTAAAATTACGGAAATATCACACTGGGAAGCTAATGGTGTTTAGCTAGCTAACGTAGCGCAGAAATCTTTTATATAAACAGTGTAGGAAATGTGCAGGATGATCAGGAACGTCGGCGTTTCTCTCGGACGTGTTGGAAAAACTGCTGAAACGATACTGAGAAATAGGGCTGAGCGATACGATGATGCAGTATGATACAGTATCGATGTCACGATACACATTTTGGAGATATCGTAGGTATCGTGATAACTTTTTTTCAAAAAGTAATCCGTAATCACATATAGCATTGAGCGCTAACTATCTAAGCCCCGCCCCGTACCTGAGCCTGCGCTGGTGTCACGTGACCTCAAGCTGTCACAAGGAAGTGATTAAGCTTCTGTGGGATGATTTATACACACAGGTTTAGCGTAACATGCTAAATTGGTGGCTATAAGCTTCCATTACTTGTTAGCAGCATTAGCCTTGTAGCAAACTAAAGACACAAACTTGACACAGAATCGATCGACAACGTGTGTGACGAGGACGTGTTTCCGTGAAGAAAGAAGAGTCTTCAGTCTTTAAGTGTGTGTGTGTGTGTGTGTGAGAGAGAGAGAGGGAGGGAGGGAGAGTTCCAGGTCCCTCCTCATACTTTATAGTAGATATTAGCCGGATTCTGAGGAGGCATTTCCTGTACGATGTAGACCGGATGTCCGTAATCGCCGCTGACCTTCTCGTAGTGCGGGCAGTAGGCGGAGTCAGAAGTCCGCAGCGGGATGATGATGTCACTGGGCTCTGTGCCGCCAGTGATGTTACCCCCTGCGATGACTCCTGCGTTTCCTGCAGTGTTGGCCCCGCCCCTTCTGGGCGTGAGTGCGGAGAGAGACAGGCTAGGGCGCTGTGTTTCTGAGTGTTTGGCTTTCCTCCTGCAGTAACACACCGCCCCGATCACCACGGCAACCAGCAGCAGGACAAAAGTTCCGCCCACTGCGCTGAAGATCACCACGGTGACCGAAGAAGAGACGGAGCCGTCACCTGTATCCATCTCGCCCGCTTCGGCCCCGTTCATGCTGTTCGGGGAGTCCGCGTCGTGATCTGAGAGAGACAGGTGAGACACAGACAGGTGAGAGACAGACAGGTGAGGGAGGAAAACAGACAGAGGGAGACAGAAAAAGAGAGATGGGTAAGATGGAGAATGAGACAGTTGAGAGAACACGAGAAAGGGAGACAGGTGAGAGAGATGAAATGATACAAGTGAGGTTAACAGAAACAGGTATGTGTGTGTGTGTGTGTGTGTGAGAGAGAGAGAGAGAGAGAGAGAGAGAGTTTAGCACAGAGAGAGAGAGAAACCTGGAGTTTTGCTGCTGGAGCGACCCGAATCGAGTTTTGGTTTGGGGGGAAGTCCATACGCACCTGTGGGAATACACACACACACACACACACACACACACACAATGCTATTAAAGGAGTAATTATAATACACACAAAATATTACTGATCAGAACATGGTGGTGATGAAGATCTTGGTCATGATGGTGATGATGATGATGGTACTTACTCTGTCCCACTTTGAGCACAACCTTCATCCCTCGCGTTGCACATGCTCCCCCTCTCATGCTGTCCAACCCCTGCTTCGTTCCGTCCGAGGTAGCTGAGAGAGAGAGAGAGAGAGACAGGTGAGTGGAGAGTGAGACAGGTGGAGGTAACTGGGGGTGGGGGGGTGTTAGCAGTGTGAGAGACAGGTGAGAGGGATACAGGTGAGATTACCGGACCGAGAAAGAGAGACAGGTGGGAGAGATACAGGTGAAGAGACAGACAGATGGAAAATAAGTGTGTAGCTCTTGCTGAGTTAAACCTGTGTGTGTGTGTGTGTGTGTG
>CM040991.1:929270-954642 GCA_022985145.1 Pangasius djambal
TGTGTGTGTGTGTGTGTGTGTGTGTGTGTGTGTGTGTGTGTGTGTGTCTGATGGGATGTGAGTAAACACATTGACCTTTTCAGGAACCCAAGGAACATCTTGCTGAGTTTGTGCGAGCTTCTTCATCTGTGCGAGCTTCTTCGCATTCCAGTGTTGTATTTAAAAACATTCTCGTGACTCGCGAGCACAAACACGAAAGTTATTCAGACATGACGTGACTCTGCTCACGTCCAGTAGACGCTTACGTGAAGACTGCTTGGTGGTCCTCATCAGCCCTGCCCTGTAGACACTCCAGATTTGGTGGAACTCACCGTCTTTCCTAGGAGTCACAGGATTCCTTGGAAACCTGAACCTCATGCTAGCGGCTAATGGCGTCCGATTTGGTAAAAATAAAAGGCGCTAGAAGAAGTTTACCAAAGAGCATGGACAAAAGGACCGTTGTTCACAGCGCCACTGAGTTCTGGATTCTGATTGGTCAGGAGGATGTTGATTATTTTTCTATAACAGCAGGTCTGACATTAGCACAGCTGCAAATCACAGGTTTATATTAATGCACCCGTTCTAACGCGTTATCGTTTCTATAGCAACAGCTCATTCACAGGGACGTGTACAGCGGACGCTATATATATATATATATATATATTCAGATTATTAATATACGTGTGATTGTTGGTATGGTGACGTTTTGTGTAAATGTAACATTTGTGGAAGGAGTCTCCAGTGTCAGCGCTTGGTAACAGTCAGAGGTAAAGCTGTAACTTTGTTTCCCGACATCTTCAGCACAGAGGAGTTTACGCTTCTTTGCAGTTTCTCGTAACATGATGCGTCAAGCTGTTTTTTTTTTTTACTTCAAGGAAGTAACTTCTTTCATAGACGTTCCATTTACAACATTAAACGTAACAATAAATGGATAAAAATTTAACATCCTTTATTAATGAATTAAAAATTGGAAGAAAATTGCTGTGGTATCAGAAGAATAAAACACTCGGGGACGTTCTCTTACAGGAAAATAATCAACTTCGGGGTGGTAACGGCCCTACGCTTCGAATGTTACGGCGTTTATCTCTCCTGCAGAGAAGATCAGAGCGTGAAGTTACGCTTGAACTTCGTTATCCTTCAAAGCGTGAATTTAATGACGTTCTTTATAACGCGAGATCTTTAAAGTGATGAGTTCATGAGATCTTTTAAACCGTTAAGTTGAGGTTCAAGCTAAATATCAACACCAAAAAATAACTGTGGCTAAAACCGTATCTGAAACGTCGATGATTGATAGATAATATCGGAATGCGCTAATATCGGCACAAGGTGACGCTAATTAAGCTAGCATTCGATCTGGACTGTGGAAAGGCAGAAATGGGAAGCATGTTGTTTAGATTCCCATCTCCTGGTGATCACGTACCTACTGTTCAAGGAGTTCCAGTAGATGGGCTCCAGGTTGGCTGCCGTGACTGTTAAGCTCTCCATGAGGAATATAACTAAAAACGTCAGTCCATGAGGACATTCAGAGAGTTTCTGAGCTCCTCTCTCCATCCTGCAAAAGAAACCCGCGGAGGAGCGCGTACGAAAATCTGCAATCGGAGAAGATCAGAGCAAGTTCATGAGCTCCTTCAATGCGTAAAGTTCATTATCCTTCAAAGCATGAAGCTCATGAGATCCTTCAAAGTGTGAATTTAATCACATCCTTTAGAGCCTGTTCGCAAGAACCTTCAGAAATATGAAGTTCATGAGATTATTTGGAAAAACGTGACGCTAACACGCTCCCTCAAAGCGTCAGATCTGAGATCTTTTAACACCAACAAGTTTATGAGGTCCTTCAGTAAACATGAAGTTGATTAACTCCCATAAGGTGTGATGTGTATGAGAACCACCAAAGTGTGAAGACCACGCCTGAGAAGCTTGAAGCAAAATCGACTCTAATGACGGATCTGTAGATCTTCAAGGATCGTTTGTTCTTCACATTGAGTTCCTCCCCAGAGGAATTTGGTGATTCTTCTGTTTTTCTGGCATCAAAACGAAGATCGTGTAAGAAAACGCTCCAGAAAGTTCTCCATCTTTGAGTCAGCTAGTTATATTAGTTATAAGTTAGATTAAATCCATATTATTCCCATATCTGAAGATGAAGCAGGAGAAGTTTCAGCTCTTTTTTTCCCCCCTGTATTTCCCCAAATCAACAAGATCAAGGCCAAGTGTAATATTTTGGTGGAGATCTGATGATCCTCCAGACTGAGAGGAAAAGTTCTCCTCCACTTTTCCTCCTCAGATGAAGGTTAATGCTTCTGTCCCAAACCGCTTCTCTCTCCACAGCCAGTTCTCCTGAAATAAGAGAGAAAATGTCCGGCAGGTGTTAGGACACACAGAGGGACTGGAAAAGGAGCACAGCTCGCCTCAAATAAAATCCCTAAAATAAAAAATTCCCTAAAAGCTTCTTCCATAAAAGTGGGAATAAAAACCAAAATGGGGGAAATGTAGAGCTCGTGGCAGGAGCTCGCGCGGCTCCGTGCGTTCCCGCTCAGCGCTCGCGCACTACTGACGACGAAGGGGGACTCGCGCGCGAAATGAATCAGTTCTGCTTTCTGAATGACTCCTTTTTTTTTTTTTTTTTTTTTTTAAAGAGTCGATTCTTGAAGAAAGTTCTAATCCGAATCCATGATTTTAATACACACACACGTGTGTGTGTGTGTGTGTGTGTGTGTGTGTGTGTGTGTGTGGAACTGTTTATTTATTGAGTGATTTATCGATTTACTGATTGATTTAGAGCCGGTTTCTTAAGAAAAAGGTTTTTAAATCTAAGGGTACCGATTCATTACGGCGTTGCTAGGATACCGACCGTTAACACACAAACACCGCCATCTTGTGGTGATGATAAGCATAATAGCTTTTTTCAATATTTTTTATTTTAATTTATTTATTTGGTAGAAAATTCCTCATTTCGCAGAGACGATGCAGAACATTGTATTGTGTAAAATACCTTATATTGGAGTTATAATTAAGATGTAAATTTTAAATCTTAGTAGCATTACCAGTAGATTACCATCCTAACTAGCCACTAGCTAAGCGTTTCTGAGGTAATTGAATACTAAAGCTATATGTTGAGACAAAGTTTTTTTTCATAACCATAAAATGTAACATCATTATTATTAATTATTATTCAGTATATGCTAGTGTATGGCTTTGAACTGATGGCCTTCACATTTCTGGACTAAATGGACTCATGAATCAAATCACATGATTCACGTAAATGATTCGTTCAAAAGAATCGAATCAGTTCATTAGCATTAGCTGAGCTGAAAAATCATCTCTCTCACACACACACACACACACTTGTGATTAATGATGTCTTATTAAGTGTATTTCTCTACTGCAGTACTCATTTGTGAATTTTTCTTTAGGCTAAGCTGATTGTGCTGAAATGTTTATATATTTTTTGGTTCAGTGATGGCGCACACTCTACAGGAGCCCATATTTTTAATTTTTATTTCCATCGTGAATTTTTTTAAAACGTGTTGAAAAATGTTGTTGTGTTGTTGACGCCCTCTTGCGACGATCAGTGAAATTGCACCCACTTTACAAGCACCTGCTAATAATATTTAACTCGTAATTAAATCCCACTAAATTACTTAACAAAATATTAAGTTTTCACTCATACTGGATGCGGTTTAATGCCAAAATCCTAAAAAAAAGAGTGCAAGTTCGTTTAAATGGAGACTTTACCAGGGGAATTTCCAGCAAATATTTTGTAAAGCTGGTTTTATTTTGCTCATTGAAGTATCTATTTATCATATAAATATATATAATGTTTTCTCTAAAGGTTTTTGAATCCCAGCATTTGTTTAAAATGTATAAATATTATGCCTTGGCATAACATCCATAAAAGCGGATAAAAACTTACTGATAGGAAAGATCTGAGAAGCTAGCTATCTTTATAAAGTAAAGGAGCAGTTCAGCAAAAGAAAATAAATGAATAAAATGTACACAGCGTCTCTCTCTTAGACTTTAATGTTTGTAAGCAAGCAACCAAAATAATCCAAGCAGGAAACGGCTTTAACCTTTAAAAACTTTATTTTCTGTTTAACATAGTTTTTTTTTTTTTTTGTTCTCAAAGCAAAAACTGCACTAGCCCCGCCCTCCGTGTCCGCGGCGTCGACGCGTCCGCTCGTCTGGTGGAGCGAGGGATGGAGCTTGGGCGGGGCTAACGTCCTTTTCTGCTAAAACGACTCGCAAACTTTGATAATACCTTAAAACTGTCGTAGCATGGAAACGGTATATACAGAGCCGAGTGGAAATGTCCCACAGCTGAGGGCGTGTCGGCGTCCGGATTGTTGATGCACTCGCGTGAGCTCGCAAGTCGAGATAAAATTGTCCACTGTACAGTTTAAGGCATGGCAACAAAAACAAGGGGGAAAATTTTGAGGGGAAAAATAAAGAAAATTTACATTATATACACAAAAAGGGCGGAGCTTAAGGTGAAATCTGATCCAATCAGCTTGACTAGCTCGCTACGTGAAAGTAGCACTCTGAGAATGTTAGTATCTTGTGAAATTAAAAATGATCATGTTTTCAAGCAAGCTAGCTAATGTTGAGTTAACTGCATTTTGTCATTAAAAAAACAGGCACGGATTTTGTCAGCAAACTAAAATAGTGATGTCATCGTCATGATCGAGTTTAACTTAAGCTCCGCCCTTACAGATCACATGACCGAGAGGAGGAAATTTAAAAGTAAAAAGAAAGGTAGAAGCGGGGAGGAAGGAGGTAAATAGTTGGCATGTGCCGATACACCATTTTTCTATGTATGATTACGATATTATTGTCAAAAGTTATATCCCGTAGCTGTTCTGATCACCGAACACCGGCCTCGGCTTCTTCTTCGTACAGCGGCGCTGCTAGCGCGCGGTCACGTTTGTTTACTAGCGTCTCGGCTTTGCTGAATGGAACAGCGCTAATGTCTTGCGTATGCCGAGTATCGTGACGTACTGACTAACCGATTATCGGCACACGCCTTAAAAATAGAGAGAGTAAGCGTGAGAGAAGGCGAGAGGATTCAGTTCAGTGTGTCGGAAGCCTCAGGCGGATCGTGACGTCTTCCTTCCGGTGGAAACCAGACTCCGATCACAGGGACACTGTCGAAACAAAGAGAAGCCGGATCAGGACACAGTCACACGGCGCACACGCTAACGCTAACGGATCATACACTCTGCGTCATGCAGTTACAGGAAAATAATCAAGCAGAGTTTGTGTTGCATCGGAGTTGATTATCCACCTGTAACATCATGATCTCAGGAGTTTCATTCCTCTTGCAAGATTGCAGTTTTTATTTAACGAAGAATGACTTTTTATATTTACAGTCACATTTAACGTTCACAAAACAAGTTAGTTCCTGTTCTCACTTACGTTATAGCAGCTATAAACAGTCGTCCCCTCACCAGCCTCTTTTTTTTCCTCCCCTCTCAAAAAGTTAACAAGACGACAAATAAAGCGCAGCTTGTCACGTTAACGAGAAACCGCAAAGAAGCGTAAACTCCTCTGTCCTTAACGTTACAGCTTTACCTCCGACACTGGAGACTCCTTCCGTAAATGTTACACAGCAATTAGTCTCAGATTATCTGGACGAGTGAGCCGTTACCATGGAAACGATAATGTATTAGAACGAGTGCATTAACATAAACCTGACACCTACTGACCAATCAGAATTCAGTAGTTCTAAATCGTGATGGTAAAACATGCACTACATTATCAGAGACTCGCGCAGTAGCGTTTCTGCACAACGCTGGCAATGTTTCATTCCTGGACGGGGAGGGGGGCCAAAACTTTGGCACGTACGGTAACTGATACACTGGTGACTTTGGGCGTCATCTCTATAAAAGAGAAGCAGCTGGTGTTTTACCTGTCCTCACGCTGGAACTCTGTGGTTTCACTCGTTCCTCTTCCTCGAGGACCTGCAGCAGTCTCTCTGCAGTTCTAGTCCACTAGGTAGAGGAACCTCCACTGTGTTGCTCTTTACAAGTTCTCCATCCAAATCCAAGGGTTTAACACGCCCTAATGTTCTCCAGGAGACCATCTACTTCTGTTTTCTGTGAAACATTCAGTTAAAACTGTTTCAGACACGGCGTTGAATTTTCCTTCATATGACACAGACGACTCGAGTCCGTTTCTCGAGTCCACCTTTCTTCTCCAGAACGCTGCAGGAGACTGGAGTCCACTTCTCCAAGATGGCGGACGCCGTACGAGTCTCAAATCTGCTTATACAAGATGGCGGACGCCGTACGAGTCCACTCCTCGAGGACTTTGAACGCTGTAGGTGACGAGTCTTCCAGACTCCACCTCACAAGTCCACTTCTCTGTAGGAGACTCGAGTCCATTTCATGAGACTGAAGGTCCGTTTTTTTTCTTTTTTTTTCTTTTCTTTTTTTTCCCCTCCAGGATGCAGTATGAGGCTCAAGTCCACTTCTCCAGGAGAATGCATGTCCTCGCACCTGTTCTTGTCCTTATTGCTGCTTCTTACATATCTTATTTTTCTTTTTCTTTTGCAAAAATATACTCCAGAACGAGAAAAAGAAAAAAAAGTGAAATACGTTTCCTTTCCTCTAGATCAAGTACCGATAATAATAATAATAATCCTCAGTTCCAGGCTTCAAAAGTCTCTGTCTTTACTGAAGATTGGGGTGAAAAAGAAGGGGGGAAGAAAAAACAAAAAAAACAACACCTTTGAATTCTCTTTCAAAAAAAAAAAAAAAAAAAGTCTTCTACTGCTACACGGTGCCTGTCCTTGGCTCTGATTGGCCCGAGGTTCACTGCTGGAGAAAGTTCTGGAAGAACAGCAGGACATTTCCTTCTGAAAATGTCTGTTTTTCTTGTCGAAAGCCCGTCAGACTTTTAAGTGAGTGAAGACGCCAGGCTCATCGTGACGCTCCGTTACACATTTTAGAAATACATTCATTTGTAATAAACTTCCCAAGGTTGCGCAAAAAAAAACAAAACAAAACCAAAAAAAACACAAATCAAAAGAATAAAAAAATGTACATGACAATAACTTAGCAGCCTTGAAAGTGCTCCAAATCAGATCACAGAAGTTTCAAATACTTTGTATGCAACAATAAAAAAATAAATCCATCATTCTTTTTTTTTTTTCTTAAACAGCAATGAAAAGTAAGGTTGACACACACACACGCACACACACACACACACTCTCTCTCTCTCTCTCTCTCACACATACACACGCTCAAAAGGCAATTAGTTCACATGTGGTCCTCCAAAATAGGGAGAAATAATGTTACACAGTTTTGTGGTGTTTTAAAGAGAACAGAAGAGCTACACTATTAACGCTTCAACACTGTTCATCGACTCACGCGAAGCGCGCACTCCATCACTCGACAGGACAGTAACGGCTCGCTGAAGAGCGAGCGTGGTAACTATCTAATTAACAAAGGAACCCGGAGTAATAAATCCCAACCTGAACGTGACCGTCCACGCGTTAGAGTTCTGAAATGTTACGTTTACGCCACTTTCTCTGCGGTTTCTTTGTTACAGAAGGAAATTACGCCATGGAGAAAGTTGGCCGAAAAGTCGGCTACTGGAATAAAACGGAGCCGTCGCGTATAGATGTGCGTCTTATGCGTCTCTTTCCTACAGAGTCGACGCTGATCCCTCACTCGAGCTGATGCGACCGCGGGGAAGTCGACAAGGGTGTGTTAAAAACAGGATTGGAACGAGGCCCAACATTCTCAAGCTTCCTCAAAAAAACAGAGGAGGGAAAAAGTCAATACAGCAACACACACACACACACACGTCACCCAGTCCTATCTTTTCTGTCTCTTTAAGAATCTATGTACAAGTGAGAAATGGGCTAGCTCACGCTCACGTCTCGTCTCACGTCACGTCTCTCACACACACGCGCACGCACACACACACTCGCACACAATTCGTCGAAATACAAAAATTTCTCTTGAACAAAATAAAAACATGGCATTTCCTTTATACATCTCGGTAATAAAGTTCTTTGTGCAGACTTTTCTTCAAATCGCTCACACACAATCCGAAAAATATCAACCTAATCTAACGTTCTTCTTCTTCTTTTTTTTTTTTTTTTTGTGTAACTTTTTTCATTTTTCTTAAACAAGTGCAAATGTTCAAGTTTTTAAATTTTATAGCTTTCATATGAAAACAAAACAAAACAAAAAATAATACGACAGTGTTTGTCTTTTGAGAGCGCATTCTCACACTCCGATCTGGCTAATTTATGAATGCGCGCACACACACACATACATACATACACACATTTGCGCATGTGCGCGCACACACACACACACACACACTTTTGTATACAAACGGTTCTACACATAATATACGTAATGATATATTCACACACTTTCACCTTGTGTAGTTTAAAAAAAACAACAAAAAAAAACAATTTCAAATATTGAAACTCTGGTAATAAAGTGCAATAGCTTAGTTAAGGTGCTTAGACAAAGAGGTGTGAGAGCTCCCTCCACACACCGGACCTCTGATCCACTCTCCGTCCTCGCGTGGACGAGAGACACGACGAGAGAGTGGGTGAGAGAGGGAGTGAGCGAGGGAGCAGTGCACATTCATCTGCTAGTTTGCTCCAGGTTAAGGCCTCAGGTAGACTTAAGTAAGGTTCTGCTGGATCAGTAATCCTCCACCGCCTCCATCTCTCCCAGCATCATCCGCTCGCTCGAGCCCAAAAATGAGTAACCTGCGCACACACACACACACACACACACCTCCTGCTTTAACTTTAATTTACTAAATATCTCTAACAGAATTCCTGCAGGTCCTGATGAGATGAATCACTTTCGGTTAATATACGCAGATTTACAGCAACATCTTTGTTGTGAATGAATCTCGGGTTACACAGACCAGCTAGCTATGTATCTTGGAAAAATCGGAAATGTCGTTGCTATGGTTACAGTGTGCGCAGGGGTGAGCAGCGTCTTCCCCACAGCAGTACACAATGCAGTCCAGCCCGCACGGTTTCTATAGAAACGCCAGATTTACGTTAAAAACAGGAGGAGGCGACTTTCTGGTGTGTGTGTGTACGTGTGTGTGTACGTGTGTGTGTGAGTGTGAGTTGCTAACCGAGGATGCTGGGATCAGAGTGGAGCATCATGCTGGGTTTCTTCTTCATTTTCCCGCCCTGGCTGTCGTACATGCTGCCGCTTTTACTCATGTGGCTCGACTGGAACACAGACTGCAAATAAACAAACACCGGTGGTATAAAAACACGGCGTTTCTGCGAAAGTGAAATCTTAAAATGAATGAAACAAACTACAAAACACTGAATTTACGCTCCAAGCACTTGGGGTGTTGGTGTTTGGTGTGTTAAATGATCTCTACATGGCGTACTGTATATCTTGTTGCTGACACCTTAGAAGTTTCCTTAAAGATTGTTTTTTTCCCCCAGAATGAACACTCACCTGTAAGGGGAAGTTCATGTTCAGTCCTGCGATCTCCTTACACAGCTGTAGACAAACACAGCAGTTTAAAAAGGTTAAAGTTCGTGGATGAATTTTGTTGTCGGCTCGACAAAGTCAGCTAAGAGTTAAATGACAGTACAGCGGTTCATCGTCACTGCTTATTAACATGTGGCTGTGAGATTCCAGCTGGTTCCTTGGGTGGTGTTGGGTGGTTGTGTCATACTGGTCCCACGGTGGTGGTGTGCTATACCAGGTGGCTGCTAAGGTTGCTTGTTGGTAGACGATGGATGTGTTATCCAGGTGTTTGCTATGGTGCTGCTATGCGGTTGCTATGGGCAGGTTTTTGCTATGGTGTTGCTACGTGGTTGTTATGGTATCTCAGGTCATTGCTAGGGATGGTTATGGGCAGGTGGTTGCTATGGTGTTGCTACGTGGTTATGGTATCTCAGGTCATTGCTAGGGATGGCTATGGGCAGGTGGTTGCTATGGTGTTGCGACGTGGTTGTTATGGTATCTCAGGTCATTGCTAGGGATGGTTATGGGCAGGTGGTTGCTATGGTGTTGCTACGTGGTTGTTATGGTATCTCAGGTCATTGCTAGGGATGGCTATGGGCAGGTGGTTGCTATGGTGTCTCAGGTCATTGCTAGGGATGGCTATAGGCAGGTGGTTGCTATGGTGTTGCGACGTGGTTGTTATGGTATCTCAGGTCATCGATAGGGATGGCTATGGGCTTGTGGTTGCTATGGTGTTGCTACGCGGTTGCTATGGTATCTCAGGTCATCGCTAGGGATGGCTATGGGCATGTGGTTGCTATGGTGTTGTTATGGTATCTCAGGTCATCGCTAGGGATGGCTATGGGCAGGTGGTTGCTATGGTATCCCAGATGGTTGCTAGGGTTTTGTTAGGTGGAGCAATGCATTTTAACTATGTGAATTAAGAAAAGCTCATGGTGTGAACACAGGACCACCAGAGAAGCGGTGATATTTTTACACACTCCTGATGGAAGTGGAGTCGTGGGTGAACAGTGACCTGCTGCTGCTGTCTCTGCTGGTTGGCTTTCTGCTTGGCACGGCGCTCCAGGAACTGCTTGGCGAACTCTTTGGCTTCGACCGTGTCGCCCAGGTACGAGCGGATGAAGTCGTGAACCTCGTACGGCGACTCCACCTCCTTTAGATACGCCACGATGGTGGCCACTAAACACACACACAAACCAGGGAGATGATACACACACACACACCGACGGGGTTTTTCGCAACAGAGTAGAGGCAGGACGGAGAGACGCGTCCTAAATTCAGTAACCGAATGACACTCGCTCACTCGAAGCAGAAACAGCGCTTTTAATAAAGTCATAGGATTTATATTATTTATAATTATGAGCCAATTTTCTGAAATAAAACACCCCTTTTTCTATATACTTTCATTTTTTAAATACTAAAAAATAAACCAATAATTATATATAATTAAAACATGCTAAATAAATTATGGATGGATGGATATATATATATATAAAAAACTTAGGATACGGTTTTGACTTACGGCGAGTAAAAGTGTCATTTTATTTATTTATTTGTTTACAAATTTCATTAGTGTTCAAAGAATAACATGTTTACTGACAGTTCAACTGCAATGTAATTTAAATTTTATTTTATTATTTAAAAAAAAAAAAAAGAATTTACTGGCATTGTAACAAACATCACTTGATGTGTTTACAGAAAAAAGAAATACATGTCATGTCTTTAACTCGTATCTCGTCATGTGACTGTGTGTATATACGTTTGTGTGTGTGTGTGTGTGTTGAGGTGTGTTACCGTCCACAGAGGAGGACGAGTTGTTGGCCGAGGTGTTGAGAGCGTGCAGCATTTGTTCACACCATGTGGTGAATCCATCCTGCTGAGGCTTCATGCCCTGTAACAGCTTCAGCAGCCGCTCCTCTTCCTCTGTCCGCTTCCGCCGGTTCAGCGCGTACTGCTCACTACCAACACACACACACACACACACACACACACACGGGTGGTCTTAAATATAGGCAGGTGAGCTAGCACACTATAATATATATATTATCCCTGAAGGCTATCCCTGTTTAAGCTGTGTGTGTGTGTGTGTGTGTGTATATACCTGAATGAAGGGGTACTCATGCTGTTTTTCATGCCCATGTTACGATGGTTGACCTGGTTTTTAACCGCCTCGTCCCAGATGCCCATACTGCTGCCACCGCTGGTGCTGCTGATCTTCCCCTCCATTCCTGTCCACATTCCCACTGATCCGTCACTCCACTGCCCCATCGCCAGCTACACACACACACACACACACACACACACACGCCTGACTATGAGCCATTTTAATCTTGAGCTATAAGCGAGAAAAATGTCGTTCCTGAAGAAAATGTGGAGTGATTGCACAGCTAAAACAGGTAGGTTCCTGGTCTCACTAATGTGTTGCTCAGGTGTTGGTAGATGGTTGCCATGGTACTCCAGGCGGTTTCAGTTGTGTGCTGGTAGGTGGTTGCTATGCCATGCACAATCACTAATAACCTTAATATTTTCCAGATTGTATTTCCTAAATGACATTCACTCGTCTATCAAGAGTTTTCCTTTCTTTCTCAGGCAGCTAAACAGATTCCAGAAAAAACAGTTGGAAATGTTGAGCCTTGTGCAGTTGGTCAGTCGATAGCCGACCAATAAGGAGCTCTGCTGCTGAGCCAATCAGGACAGGAATGACTCAGTGTGTGTGTGTGGGGTGATGAGCGTCTCACCCTCTGCTGCTGCTGAGATCTCTGCTGTTGCTGCTCCAGCAGACCGAGGTTCTTTCCCTGAGCTTTGCCCAGAGAGAGCGTCCCTGCCTGGGCCGAGCTCCAACCTGCGCCTCCCTGCACCTCCCGCTGCTGCTGCTGACTCTGCTGGAGCAGCTTCATGAGGAGCTCCTGCTGACGACACTGCTGTGTTCACACACACACACGTATGTATTTCAGTATCTGTGTGTGTACACAGTGTTGTGTACGTTGTAAGCGAGTTTTGATTAGTGAGTTAGACTCCTTATACCTGCTCACGTTTGCGCCTGTACAGCTCCTCCTCCTCTCTCCTCTTCTGCTCCTCCTGCTGCCTCCTCTTCTCCTCCCGACGCTTTCGCTCCTCATCCTCCCTCTTCACCCTGAGTTCAGCTTCACGCCTCTCCTGCTGGAGCTGACACACACACACACACACACACAGGTGAAATGACGCACATGGGCACGGATATACAGCGAACGCTGACCCCAGACCCAGTCTTACTTTCTGCAGCTGCTCGAGAGTTGGACCCTGAGGTGAGTTAGTCATGGTCAGATCCCACAGACTGACCTCAGCACCTGCAGGACACACGGGGAGGACGTTACGGCGCTGAGCACGAATTTCCTCATAACGTGTTAATAACAGTGTTTATTACACCAGAGAACAGCAGAACTCACATCAGGGCATCAGTGCGGTTGTGTTTTCAGCTTTAACGCTTTAATTTTTAATGCTTTAAACATTTTATATGAAGTGATTTAAACTGTTTCATTTAGAGCACTTCATTTCAGCACACTGTTTAAAACACACTCCATTTAGAACTCATAGACTGTTCCTAAAGTGTGGTGTGGTGTGTGTGTGTGTGTGTGTGTGTGTATAAAGCAGTGTGAACTCTACCTGGTGTCTGTGAGGATGAGGTATGAATGTCCCAGGCTTCTGGCACAGACCGGTTCATAGCAGGCATCATTCCTGCCTCACCACACCTGCAACACACACACACACAGTAAAGCAGCTGGTCTGGAGTGTTTAACATGGTGTGTGTGTGTGTGTGAGAGAGAGAGAGAGAGATCAGGTACCTGTTGATGTGTTGGAATCTCATTTGGAGCTGCTGGTAGAGAGCTGCGGAGGCTGCCTGCTCCAACTGCTTCTTCAGCATCTCCTGGTCCATGTTACCCTACACACACACACACACACACACACACACAGTTAATAATTAACAGAATATTACAACACTCCACATGTGCATATTCCTGTGTGTGTGTCTCACCAGCAGAGGAGGAGGAGAGGGTCCGGGAGAGAAAGGCACGCGTCCCCACATCTTTATGACGTCCCCCAGCGGCTGGAAGCCCTCGTCACAGCCTCTCTTCACCAGCAGGGTCATCGTGAAATAACCGGCCTGGAACCACTCACACATCTCCACTGGGCTGAACGGGCCTGAGCAGGAGAACGAACACACACACCCTCAGTAAAAGTCCTTATTACACAAGCATGGAGAAAAAAAAGAGTAATAAACAATAAAGACGTTAAGACAGATATAAAACTTTAAATAAAATGAAAGCTCCATACCTTGGATCTCTCCTTGAGGGTCTTTGTAGAACCACTTCATGGCCGACTCGTGAGTGAGCGGCAGGGCGCCGGCGGAGTGAGGCAGGGTGTGTGTGTTGGGGTGGGAGTGTGTGTGCGCGGTGGGGAGTGTGTGTGTGCGGGTGACAGCGGCTCCGTGGCTCTCCTGCAGCGCCTGTGTGAAACGTTCCTCCTCCAGAGACGTGTCCTGAAGAGACGCCACCATCTTCTCCGCCTCCTGCACATCACATCACCAGCAGTGACCTTTAACCCCTTATTAAACACAAATCTGACTCTAATGTTCATCAGAAAATTATTTTACACACACAAGATACATATTGCAGAAACGATTTAAATTTTTATGAGCTCATGAGCCTGAGAACAAAGTGAGATGTAAAAAATGTCTGTGACTTCTATCATAATTTTATACAGATAACAAATAAATACTGATATATGAACATGCAAAATAATAATAACGCTTACTTACATAGCACATTTAAATAAAATAAGATAGACAAAAAAGTAATAACAGCAGTGACTTAAAATATAAAAGTAGAGCAAAGATTAATAATAAAAGTAAGTTAAATGTTTTTAGCTTTAGAATCAGTGACTGCAGCTTACAGCACACTGAGCAGTCAGGGGGAAAAGGGGGTGCAAATACTTTTTCTCCGGCGTGGGCGGCACTGACCTGCTGCATGTGCGTCATGCCGTCCTCCTCCTCGGCGTCGCCGGCGGGCGGCAGGACGTCAGCGGCGGCGACGGGAGGAGACGGAGTCCCGGCAGGAGGAGAGCTCTGAGGCGGCTGAGTGCTGCCCCCTACTGGAGCTGCGTCTGAAACACACATCAGTCACGGTTCAGGGCCAACATGTCTGTCGATATTTAATAATCTGTACTGACTGATAGATCAAGGGCTTTTAAAAGAAACAACAACAACAACAGACGAAACAGTAATCAAGGATTTTAAAAAGTAATTTAAAAAATGACTAATACGTGTAATACGACAACATGGAAAGAAATCAGGGTTTGGATTTTAGAGGCGATTCAGAAGTCACAAAAAAATATGAAAAATAAATAAACTTGATTTTAGATTTTCTTTTGATCAAACGCATAATTTCACACTTTCGCTGCATGGAGGCGAAGTGCAGTAATTCATTCTTGGGGTTTAGACTGAACTTGTGAATAACATCAACTACTTTCAGACATCCGTCTTGTGACAAAAATTAAATAAAAAAGAAATGATGATATATTTAAATATAAGAACACGATGAAAAATTAAACATGCACCTGCTCTAATGTCAAATCTTTGGAAGTTTAGAATAAAATAGAAAAGAAAAGCTTCATCATCATTGTACTATGAGAATAATAAAAGTCGCTTATATAAATATAATGTAATTTTTAGATATTTAATTTATTCTAAGCCACTTTTAGATTAAATATTATCTGATGAATGAAAGAATGAATGAATAAACACCTTCATTAATCTGGAGGCTGAACTTTGTGGGCGGAGCAACAGAAGGTAGGTGTGTTTCCTGTTCTACGCTGAGAGCAGAGACAGAAACGGAGGAAGGAGGAGTAGAAGAAGAAAAAGTAGTTTTTATCTCTCCACCATCAGACGCTCCGGGTGCTTCGGTGTCCTCCGCTGGAAAAGACAGAGCGAGGAACAAGTGAGCGAACGTTCCGCTTTAACATGTCACCCACTTACGGGTATGAGATACACCACTACACGTTTTTAATCACCTTTCTCAGCAGAGCCGTCCTTCTTCTCCCGCTCGGCCTCGTCCTCCTCCTCCAGAGCCTCGAACTCCAGCTCCTGGTCTTCAGGGATCGCGTCTCTCGACGTCTTCTAAAGATAAAGTCAAATCATTCATGAACCGGCCGCATTCAACCTGCGTGTGTGTGTGTGTGTGCGCGCGCGTTTGGGTTTTATAACAAATTTTTAATTATCCACATTCCACATAAAGGAGGACCTGTCAATCAGAGACATCGGCGTAACCATGGAAACAGACCTGAACAGTAACCGCACCGCTAACAGCAACGACGTCATATAAAACAAAAAATCTATCCAAACAGACGAGTAAAAATTACCATCGCTTCTAATTCGTTTTTTTTGTGACCCAAACACACCTTAGTCCCGCCTTCTCGCTTCCTATTGGCTGATAAGACTGAGGCTCGGGTAAAAGTGCATCTAAATAAAGCCAGTGCAAAGTGAAAGTCTGAGCAAACTGCGAGTGGTTCACGTCCCGCGTCACGATTTATTTAATGTGTACGTTTGTACTGAAAAAGCGGAGAGTCGAGAGTTTTTCCATCTCACCATGGCAACAGGTGAACAAACAGCCAAACTGTAAATGTTGGCACATCTGCTGTAAGTAAGAATTTTACGCACTCACATCAGCCTGATCTACAGGCCACGCCCCTAACCGACAGAGCTATAAATCTAAATCTCCGCCTCACCTTGACACACATGAACGCTCCGGACGAATCGAAGGTGCCCATCTCGCCCTCCTCCTCGTCAGTGCACCACTCCGGCAGCCCGTCCCTCTCCTCTTCTCCTCCCTCGCTCCCTGCCCTCCGCCGGACCGCGTCGCCTTCCCGGAAATCGAAGTCGAACTTTCTGCGTCTCCCGTCTCCGTTCCCGTGGTCTCTCCATCCGGCCGAGCGCGGGCCTCCGTCTGAGAAACAGAGCAGAGAGAGTCCAGAGCAGGTCAATGACAGAACACGCATCCATGCGTATTGTAAAGTGTGTGTGTGTGTGTGTGTGTGTGTGTGTGTGTGTGTGTGTGTGTACCATCGCGGCGCGTCCCGGCCACCCTCCAGCTTCCTCCTGCGTCTCCTCCTCCTCCTCCTCCCTCCTCCTCGTCCTGCTCCTCGCGGAGTGTGCGCCAGTTATCGCTGTCGGAGCGATTGTAATCCTTCCGTCCCGTCCCTCCGTCCTCGAACCCTCCGCGTCCTCCTTCTCTCCTCAGCGGCTTCTCAAAACGACGCTCGCCTCTGAAACACGAGGGGAGGAAATTAACCAAATACACAAACAGGCTGAAAAGGATTTATTCTATATTTGGAAGAAAAAAAAGATCTATATTTATAATATTTTACTTTTCTGTAGTGTTCATTTCTCACACTGTAACCATGACAACACCACCCTGACAACCAGCCTTAGCTATTTTCCATTCAACAGGTTGTACATTTCCTCGTATTCACTCACTAACAAGACTAATTTTTCAACGCCATGTTGTCCTCCATGTTGGTTTTTCTCACTTGCTGCTTTGTCACGAGGGTTAAAAGAAAAAAACCCTTGATGTCACTCGCCGCAACAGAAAAGCGTTTAATGCTGTTTTAACACTGTTGTCGTTTTATTCATTATTATTTAGCTTTCATTTGAAATCTACTTCAGCATCTGGGAGAACGTGCAAACAGAGTTTTATTGTAAAGTGCCCAAGTTCTTGAATCTTGAAAATAAGCTATAGGCCTGTTTTTTACGTGTCGTCCGAGAACAGACCTGTCGTCCCAGCTTTGGCTGCGGTGCACCTCTCGGCTGCGTCCGAATCCCACCTCCTCGTCTACTCCTCTTTGGTAGAACCCTCCTTCTCCTCTTCCCCTCCCTACAAAACAGGAAACACAGCTTGCATCACACATTCTTCATGCTTATTTATATGTGTGTGTGTGTGAGTGAGAGAGAGAGAGAGAGAGAGAGAGAGAGAGAGACACAGAGAAACACACCTCGCCCTCCTCTAGCGCTCCCTCGGCTTCGGGACACGCCCACTGGGGCAGCCCCGCCCCCTTTACCCATGAGCCTCAGCACGGCCACGCTGTTCACCGACATGGAGAAGTTCCTCTGTGGATAAATAAATAAAGATATAAATGTAAAAAAGCGAGCGAATGTGTGTTCAGGATGAAACGTCTGCTCAGGGTTTGTGCAGTGACCTGCTCCTCCTCGGTCAGAGGCACCAGAGCCAGGGGCTGCTGCGGCTCGTCCTGCAGGATGGCAGCAAACTCCTTATCCTGCATGTCCTCGGGGACCTACACACACACACACACAGTGAGCCGACAGAGCCCGGGGCGTGTCCGTCTTCCTCTCGCTCAGCGCTCTCTCTCTCTCTCTCTCTCTCTCTCCCCCTCACCTTGTTATCTTTGACGTAAAGTGCTAACATCTCCTCGCGGCCGTAGCGGTACTCGGCCAGCTTGGACTTTGGCATTGCTGGGGAAGGAGGAGGGGACGTGATGCTCCCTCCTCTGGATAGTGCACGGAGCCTGAGGAGAGGACACGTGCACACACACACACACACACACACACACACACACACACACACACACACACACACACACACTCATCGTCATCATCATGTAGCCCTTTTACAAATCACTACAAATCACTTGTCTAATGTTCCTCCCAGAAACCGAGAATTTCACTGTTGATCTGAGCAAAGACACAAACTGTTTTTAAACACTTATTAATTTAAAAAAAAAAAAAAAAGATCATTAACATAAATAGAATTTCCAAAGTCTTAGATCTGATGCTTTTTTTTTTTTTCCTGGTTAAATCTTTCAGGCTTTTTCCTTCTTTTGGCTAAAAAAACAAAAAAACAAAAATAGCTTCAGTGGGATTCCTAATAAATATTATCAGCTTACTTTAGCTACATACGTGTCTAACGTTATTCATCACTTCAATACAAAATCACTTATTTTAAGTATTTTATTAACCGATAACCTCCAGAGAATCCTAAAAATAAAGCAGGTCTGTGTTTCTGAGAGAGTGTGTGTGTGTGTGTGTGTGTGTGTGTGTGTGATGAAAGAACTGATTATATTTTCATATTGTGGTGTAATTTAGTGGTGTGTGTGTCGGCGAGTCGTTAATAAATTACTTCTCTAAACTAATTCAAAACAAAGCGCTGACCTTCAGGAAACATCTGTTTCCTCGTGTGATGGGGAAGTAGAACAAACACAGTGAACATGGAGAAAAGGAGAAGGAGAGAGGGAGGGAGAGAGAGAGAGAGAGAGAGAGAGAGAGAGGGAGGGAGGGAGAGCGAGAGAGAGAGAGAGAGAGAGAGAGAGAGAGCAAGCGAGAGGGAGAGAGAGAGAGGGAGAGCGAGAGAGGGAGAGAGAGAGAGAGACGCATTACCATTCGGGACCGAAGTTAAGTGTCTCAGCAGTCATGTTCTCCTCGTCCTCAGGGCTCAAAGGTTCTGCTGACATGAAAAAAAAATAATAACGTGTTTATCTGAGGATTAACGTTTTATTTACACACCAATTCCTTACAAACAGATCAGCGTCTGAGGGCGATGTGTGAAAGCAGAAGTGATTTCATTAGTATTACTAAAACAGCTCAACTTCCCACTTTAGGAAATACAATTTCGAATAAACAGACAGAAGCACGAACTCTCAGCGTCTGCAGCCCCATTCGCCCGGGATTCACTTTTCAGAGCGACTTCTCTAACGAGGAAAAGAATCTGGCCGTGTTTTGTCTGGAATAAAAATCTCACATGGACGCAGATATAAATCAAAACGAGACGAACGAGAGAGAGAGAGAGAGAGAGAGAGAGAGATATTAACCGCTTCCTTTTCCTATAAAGCACATCACTGGACCACAAAGTTATATCAACGAAACCTAAACCATCCGAAACCTCACGGGCCGTTAGTTGGATTGGTTCAGTGCTGTAGTGCTGCATCACACTGATAATAATAATAATAATAATAATAATAATAATAATAATGATCCCTATTTGGTATTTAAAGCCATTTTAGTAAGTGAATAAGCGAAGTGTGCAGGTGATCTCACCGGAGCAGCTTAATCAACGCTCTTCGGTTTATAATTTTCGCAAACCACAAGATGCCGCTGTTTTTTATACTTTAAGGCTTCAGAACATTTCCGGGCAATTAACTTATTTTCACGTTTACATTTACGGCATCTAGCAGACACCTTTATCCAGAGACTTACGTTTATCTTTTTTTTTTTTGGTAAAAACTGAGCAGTTGAAGGTCTTACTCAAGGGCTGGTGCTGGGATTCGAACTCACAACCTTCCGAGTTGAGTTTCTCAAAATATTAGGACTTTTGTCCTCAAAATACTACAACTGTTTTCACAAACTATAAAAACATTCACGTTTGCCTGAAATGCGAGCAGCCGGAATTACTGTAGATCTGCGGCGAGGAGAATTTAACGATCTAACGCGTTTTTATGATTTATTAATGTATAATTAGAATAAAAAAAGAGAAAGGTTTTTACGGACGCTGCTTCACCCCAAACTTGCTCGATTATCGCGTTCGGCGTCACGCTCGCGTTTCTTGAAGTTTGCTTCATTCAACACTTCTGAACTTAACTGTGTAAATTTGCAATAATGAGATTTTAACGATGCAGCGTGAAGTTTTAACGCGAGGATTTAAACATGACGTCGATCGCTTGTGAGCAAACTGGCTGATGGGACTGTACACGTCACGTAAAGGCGGTCTGACTGTAAACTTTACATACGTAGAGTTCTTACCTCTTACCAGGGCGAGCGAGACAGCGGGAGCAGTGTTGCTGTACGATGCTGTGTGTGTGTGTGTGTGTGTGAGAGAGTGTGTGTGAGTGTGTGTGAGAGAGAGAGTGTGTGTGTTGCTACTCAGAGCTCTATACCAGTGAACTGATAGCTGCCAAACACTGAATATAAGAACTCGAGAAAAAATAAGCGTTTTTTTTTTATTTCACACACACACACTGCGAGTGAACATGGATATGAGCGAGTGTTTCAGGGCAGGTAAGCTGTGTTTCGTGCGGTCACTATCGCCGGACGTTTCTCTCTTTCTGTCTCGTCTCTCGTCTGACCTGCAAGGAAAAAAACAAAAAAAACAAAACAGGAACGTTAAGTGAAGCGTAAAGTGGCCATCAGCGTCTAGATGAAAACAGATATCATCTACAGAGAATAATTTAAACACTCGAGGGCTTGTTTAGTTTACAGAAGCTTCGTCTTTAACTTCCTACTCCATATATATGTCACGACACGAGTGTGCCGATCACGTACGCTTGAATCTCGGACATATTACGGTCGGGTTTAACGTGAGAAGAGAGTCAGATGTTATCTTTAAGCGGTTTGCATCAGACATAAACAATAACTGATCTAAATCTTCATGAGCTGGCCAGGATACGAGCTTCTGCACCACAAACATCCTTTTCTCAAAAAAAAACAAAACAAACTTAAATACCTGTTATAACACAATAAACTAGTACTAATACACGCTTACAAGACAGTAAACAAAACATCGGACATCTCTAAGTGAATGCTACACACATTTATATGCAGTAAAGGAACAGAATAATCCCAGTGTTACACCACATTATTAGACTAAACTATTTATTCCTATGAATAAAATGAACAATTACTAATAACAGATAAAACTAAACATCAACTAAATAAAATCTAACGCATTACTTAAAATAAATCATAGCATTTAAAAGTTCTTATATAACTCAAATATACCACCAGCAACTTAATAAACTATTAGTTATTTCTGTACATTATTAGGGGTCTCTACTACACGACCAGGGCTGTGTCTCAAATCGCGGTCTAATCCCTACCTAGGTGCCCTAAATAGTGTATAAATTAGTTCCCTTATGCTCTTCTCTAGTGCACTACGAGACAGATACAGCGCCATTAAGGATTCCGCCTGGAAGAATATCAGCATTTTCATAAATAAGAAAATATTTTTGAAACTTTTTAGCAGCGGAACTGTCAAAGATACTGATTTAGTTCTATATAATATTCATTACCCGCCACTCTGAACAAATAACTTTACACTATAAACTGAATAAGTTGAGCGTGAATGAGGACACAGGAGCGGAATGGAGCACCACCCAAGCCCCGATCTGCATCACCCCGCGCCGGCCGCTTCTTAAACTTTACCCCGGGGATCCATTCGAGGCCTTGACAACTTAACACTATTGTCAGCATTTTCAGTCATGTTTTTACTAGCGTTCAGGGGATTAGTGCAAGCCTGTAACTAGACCAAATATCTGCGTGAATAATTCTGTCAAAAAATATGCTCTTCTTACCTTTTTTCTTCTGCAAGATGAACAAAATGGGAGCCTGATAGCTAGCAAGCAGGCAGGCAGGCAGGCAAGCGGCAGCAGGCTAGCCAGCCAGCTAATACCTTTACGTAAACTTATCTACGACTTTATTCCGTTTGCACGCGCGTGCATCGCAGTAACAGACAAATTCGACTTAAATATATATAATTTCTGCAGCTGTCTTCTACAAACACGATAACGAAGTGAATATTTACTTTTCCTTATTCTGCAACGCTCGCCGTTTTTCTGTCTCGTCTTGTTTGTGTTTTACAAAAAAATGGCTGTTCATCCTGGATCACGTGACAAGTTTATCCAATCAGTGAGGACTTACTCTCAACACTTAAGTTGCGTCACAAATGGCCGCTTACTACCTATAGCAACGCGCTACTTAGGGTGTTACAACTATGGCAACTACCGCTAAGTGTAGTGTACTTCATAGCCACTTGGACGCTATTTGGGATTCGGCCCTGTATAGTAGTAGTTGTAGCTGTTGTTGTGAGAACGCGCTAGCATCAGTGGTTAGCATGGCGTCCTGAAAATACAAACCACTTGACTTTGTTTAAAAAAAAGCGCAACATTGCGGTTGTGAAATGTGTTTGTGTGTTTGTGGAATGTTGAAATACCTTGTAGTGTTTAATAAATATACGAACCTATGTCTTTTTTCTTCCCAAAATGTCTACATTTATTCCACACTCATGGCTAGTCAAGTTGTGTTTCTCATCACAGATTTCTCTGATTAATTAATTAATTAAGTAAGTAACTCTAGTATTGTGTTGTATGGAATATAATTACTACAAATCAGTGTCACACAAACATGCACAGTGTCACGTGAAGCCTTACAGGGTTTAATTAACACATGCGACACACTGCTGAATCAAGCCGGGAGGTGAAGTGCTGAATTCACACCTGAACTATTCAGAAACTCTTCATTAACACCATCAGTGAACACCAACATCAGTGCAAAACAGTCTTTAACTCATCCAATACTTAATAATGACACTCGGTACTGGCTTCTCAAGACATTTTAGTCAACTTAGAGTGTTGCAGTAAAGCTAACAGCGCATTAACACATCAACAACATGTTACTGAAATTATTACTCTTTAATAAAGTTTTTAAATTTACTGATAAACACCTAAAGCATTCAATTAAGTCTTAAAGTGTCCAAATCAACATATTAACTCATGAAGTTTTGAATTAAAGCTAACAAAGAATAACAGATTAAAGTAATTCAATGAATTGTTAGCTTAAATAAACTCTAATCTCTGAACGTGTTACCTTAACACCTGTTGATTTGATAACTAATACAGTGTTCATTTAGAGCAGTGTTTGAGGAAATGTAAGTTGTTTTTGTACAGTTTAAAGCACTCGTGCACACAGGCTCGGGCGAGACGAGACCACTGCCTCCTGAATGATATACTTCTAGCTTTGTGTTCTTATTAGTTGAGTGGCAGCTCATATGAGGATCATATGATGATTTATTTCCGAGATAAAAATGGATTTGTCACCGTTATAAATAACGGATCAGCTGATGAAAAAAGTACCGTGTTCATTTTTTAAAACTTAGGGAGTTAAAACTAGTTAGCATCGGGGCCTTTCCAGATCCCTCAGTCAGGATGTCGGACATTTTCGGACATCGTTTGGGCCGAGCGAGGCCATCTGAACCAGGATCAGAGCAGTTTGAGCACAAATAAAATGTACACCAGAATTCTCCAGAAGTAGTCAATCAGCCCGTGTATAGCTTCCAGTGTGTGAAAATCATCACACACTACATGTGGAATAAAGGAAACATCATGTGCATTTAGTTTCAGAACCGCTCCATCACAGCTTCTTCACGTGTCAGCTGTAAATGACAAAGAAACATTAACAAAGAGCTTTTATTACAGGAGAAGTCATGGGACAGCCGCCTCATTCTGATGAAAATGCATCTGAAATTTACTGCCATTATATTTCAGCTATTTACAGTAGGGGAAGAACACACACTGCTAACGTCTGCCTCATCACTGAAGCTCACACACACCTCCATCACCATCACGCTTCGTTCAGAAAAACACATTCGATATCTTTTAAATAACGTAAATTAGCAAAAAAAAAAAAAAAAAGTGTACAAAAAAATAAACAAAGAAAGTAAAAGTGACGAGTAATGGGACAAGAAAAGTAAAAGGAAGCAATAGAGAACAAAACAAAAGCAGCAAAGAAAGAAAGAAAGAAAGAAAGGGAAAGAAAGTAACAAACAATAGAATGAAAAAGAAAGATAAAGAGACAAAGTGGAAAGAAAAGGAGCGAAAGAAAGAAAGAATAATAAAAAACAATAACGATAAATCTCAGGAAATGTAACAAGAAATAAAGAAAGAAAGAAAGAAAGAGAAAGGGGTGAAGGGGAAAAGAAGGTTAAAAAAGAATGAAAAAGAGAGATAAAGAGACAAAGTGGAAAGAAAAGGAGTGAAAGAAAGAAAGAAAGAAAGAAAGAAAGGAAAAGGGACAAGAAAAATAAAAGGAAGCAATAGAGAACAAAACGAAAGCAGCAAAGACAGAAATCGGAAAGAAAAGGAGATAAAGAGAAAGAAAGAAAGAAAGACAAGGAGGAAGGGGTGAAGGGGGAAAGAAAGTAAAAAAAAAAACCCCAATAAAATTAAAAAGAATGATAAAGAGACAAAGTGGAAAGAAAGAAAGAAAGAAAGAAAGAAAAGAGAAAAAGAACAGTAATGATGAAAAAGAACAGTGTTAAATGAGGTGAGACTGAGGAACACACACACTGCCCTCTGGAGGACGAAGTCGGTATTACAACCAATTTTCATCATTAAAGGTAAAGTTGAGCGAAACCTTTACATGAACCAGACACAGGGTTCAGTTCTTCCGACTGCAGTGCATCAGTGCAGAGGCTAATGTACATAACAAGTAATGGAAGTTTACAGCCACCAGTTTAGCACAGTGCACTAAATTACTCTCCTCAAACAGAGTGTTGATGTGGTTTCTGCCTCTGTGTAACACACAGTTATCTATAAACATGAACAAAAAGACGTCAGAGATAAAAACGAGTCTCCTGAAGCATCATGTAAGGACTCAGAGACGCCTGTGAGTTTTATAACGTCTTTTAATGTTCTCCAGTTCATATACACAACATACAGTGTGTAATAGCCTTTATAGGAAATAGAAATATGAACGCCGTTTTCCCCCAAACCCGTTACTCTCATCCCGAGTCGCTGCGACTGAACAAAATGAAAAGCAACAGGTGCAAGTGTATATTTGGCGACCCAGCGTTAATATTAGAGCAGGTGCACTTAGTAAATATCTGTAATATATCTCTATCCCTCCCCCATCACACAGTTACACACACACACACACACACACACACACACACGGCCACGGCAGACGAGAGGATCACCGTGAGATTTGGTGACAGTGTGCTTCACGAGTCTGTCCGCTGCCTCTCAGTCCCTCTGTACAAAAATATGGACAGTTTCAATTCTCTGTTTCTGAAATATAACACGCAGAGAGGGTTCAATCTCCATAAACGTATACCGTAACAGGTTCGAGTGAGGATCACAAGGCCACGGGGTCGTGTGATCAAATCAACGGATGATGA
>CM040991.1:954742-979199 GCA_022985145.1 Pangasius djambal
ACACGCGCACACATACACACCACACACACCACACACACACACGCGCACCACACACACGCGCACACATACACACACGCACGCACACACATGCACGCACACACATGCACACATACACACACACACACACACACACGCACGCACCACACACACACACACACACACGTACACACATACACACACATACACACACACACATGCACATGCATGCACACACATGCACACACACACACACACACACACACATGCACACACAGAGGTGAAAAAGTAACGGGGGGAAGAAAGGAAGATGAAAGTTTTATTTTCAAAAAGGTTTTAATGTGTTGTTCAGGAGAGACGTGATGGAGAAAGTAAAGAAGAGCAAAGAGAAGAGAGGAAGTGAAAGAGAGTGAGAGAAAGAAAGAAAGAAAGAAAGAAAGAAAGAAAGGAAGAAAGAAAGGAAGAAGGGAAGATGTGTAGGAAAGAAAGTGAGAGAATAAGCAGTAGACTTTAACTGGAGATGGTGATGTACCGTTATGACATCATCGGCTTTTCTCTCGGCGGTGTAGAGAATTCTGTGCTGCTCTTTGCTGAGGTCATGTGACCCTGTGTGATGACCTTGCTGAGGTCATGTGACCCTGTGTGATGACCTTGCTGAGGTCATGTGACCCAACACCATGACGTTTAGAAGATAGCTGTGCTTTTCAAGCTTCTAAATGAGACGGAGTTTACAACGCTCACTCCTCCTCCTACTGTTTACTGATGCACTGAGTCTGATGATGTGTTAAAGCGTTCACGATAAAGTGTCGTGGCGCGTCAGTGAGGTCTAACTCCGAGGCTCAGGAAAAGCGTGGTTACGTTACGTGCTAAAGAAAGAAGGAAAGAAAAAGAAAAACGGTCAGTAATTCAAGAAACAAAAGAAAGTCAACTTGCACCTGTTCTCACAAAAGAGTCGCTCGGCCGTTCACCTTTAAAACCAAACAACGAAACAGAATATTTACAAAGACCGTGTCATCTCGTACAACTTCAAAAAAATGTACAGTTTGTAGGTTTTGTTTATTTTTTTTGTTTGTTTGTTTTTTGTTTCCCTCAAGATTTTTATATCCATCCGTCCGCTGAGTGTTTTCTGGAAACGAGACAGGAACAGAAAGATGATGATGAGACGAGCGATGAAACGAGGACGCACCATCATGGTTTGAGTTTCAGTCGTTCAACGAGTATTCTGTCCTCCACTTTGGATCCTTGTCGATGGATTCCTCGTCGTTCCGTGCCGCCTCTTTAGCACCCTGACTGCACGCGAGTGTAGAAATCGGAACCAGGGATGAGAGGAAAACACAGAACATGAGAGAAAAAGAGAAAGAACGGGATCTCATTCCTTATTGTGCAAGTTCAATGTAAATGTAGTGGAATATACAATATAAAGAAAGACAGAGAAAGAGAGAGAGAGAGATGGAGGGATGCTGGAGGGTCGATAAGTCCTTCCTCGATGCTCAGCGTTCTGAGATTTCCGGCTTTTGATAAATGAACAAAAAGGGATCTATACATCCTTTTTTTTTTCTTATTATGATCGTAATCAGTTTTTTCATTTTCCTGATTTGCTCCTGATAAGTCTCTAGAGAAGGAAAATAATCTCCGAATGAAGTGCACAATATAGCGGAGACATTAAAAAAAAAAAAAAAAAAAAAAACGAGAGCATGAAAGAAAAGGACGGCGATAATAAAACAAGACGAGGAAACTCGTGCGCGTGTCTGTTTTGTTTAAAAATAAATCATGCAAATTTTCCCCGAGAGCAAACAAGATATAAATTTTCATAATTCTATGTTTAGACTTTAATATAGATATTCTGCTTATAGTTTCATATCTCATCCCAGACCAGCAACAGTGCAAAAGCAAAAGAAAGAGGCAAAAAGAGAGAGAGAGAGAGAGAGAGAGAGAGAGAGAGAGAGAGAGAAGAAAATAAAAGCAAACAAGATTTTGGCACTTTTTCAGTGACTTCTTCTAAATTCCGCGAATGCGATCGTCAGATGCGCTCCCGATCCGAGTCTGTCCTCTCGACTCGGAGTCTGATCGGATGGATATCACAGTACTTGGCACAGAAATGCTGGTAAAAACTAAATATTCAAATCTTTTTCTTTTTCTCATTCATGTCCTCACAAGTTTCTTGATAGTACATTTTACACAGAGGTTCTCTCGATTTATAAAAGTGTTCATTTTAGGCAAAAAAAGCAGAGTTCTGCAGTAGGTGAAAGAGATGACAAAAAAAGACAGGATGGAGAGAAAAACGCAACGGAGCAAGCGCAGTTAAAAAGAACACAAAGCAGGAGATTGTAGAGAGGAGGTTGAGGGCAAGATGGCCAACTGAGTGGTTCTTCCTCGGTTCCTCATCTTGAAACTCTTTTCGTTTTTCCAAAAAAGGGAGAAAACGAGGACTGGAGGGGTTAAACGAGATAAAGAATGTGTTGTAGATGTCTATAAAGGTTTTCAGTCCTCCAAGTCATTAAATCGTCTAGTAGGAGGAAGTCAAGGCATCTGGACTGGTCAAGATCTCTGAGAAGGACACAAGTCCAGTGACTTTGACTCTCTACCACTAGGCTAGGTTCCCCGTTCCCCTCCTAAAGTTCTGGAGTCCAGTATGGTTTGGTTTACCTTTTAGCATGGATATCACCAAGCTGTGCCGGACTCCAGAACTCCAAGATTGGACCTGGACATTCCCGAACTGGACAAAATGTGTTACCTCTGCAGAGCACCAATTTTGGCGCAGGTAGTCCTTAGGTGTGTTAAGAGCTTGGCGAGGTACTATACGCGAGTGGTCGAGTGCTGATGGGGCAAAGCATTGTTGGTATGCACAGAGCTAGAGCTGGACCCGGGGGCAGGGCCTGGATTTGGGGTGTGGCCAGGAGCAGGGGGATATGTATTAAAGGCATGCATGGCGCTAATGGTGCTGGGCATCATGAGCGGCACGTCATCGGGCGCCCTCCTCAGTGCCAGCGTGTAATCCGGCGGGCATCGAAGTGGCTCCAGGTCCAACTCAGCCCTCTGTTGCTTCATCCTCAGTGACATGAGCTCCTCTTCCAGGTCGTTGCCCACAGAGATGGCTGTCGTAGGAATCGGGGCACCAGCAGTGCCACGCTGGGGCGAGAGACGCCGATGGCGTCGCCTCTGTTGCAGCAGCATCATTTCATGGCGCTTGTCGCGTTTGTAGTAGAGCGCCGCAAACGCCAGGACATTCAGGAAGAGCAGAGATGCACCAACAGCCACTGTTACACTCAGCTCCGTCGAGTAATCACGTGCCGCCTCTGGGAACGGAGACAAGCGCGGGCGCTCCGAACTTTCCGGATCCAAACCTTCCGGATCCGTATCCGGTGGGTACGTGGAGGAAACTGAGGGTTGCCGTGTGCCGGGATGGTTTGGATTCAGCACTGGATTTTTCCATCCAGGTCTGTGGGGGACACCTCCAGGTGGTGGTAAGCGGGTTGCGCCGGAAGGTCTGTTAATAAAAATAAGATTAGTGTATCATCTTTCTTTTATAATTTAATCACTGTTTTTATAAGGCTGTTGAAGTCCTACATAAAGGAAAAAGCTTCCCGATCATCAGAATTCTATTGTTTAAAATTCTAGATACTGTCAATTAAAACTGTGTGTAACTGACCTGATGATCTCCTCGTGTAGCGTGTGCAAATGTGGCACCAGCTCGAGCCAGAAGGCCACCTTGTTGGCACGATAGTTGTCTCGTACGCGTGGTTTCAGGCCAATGTGAAGGTACTGCTTGTCCTTAGAGCTGAATTTAGTCCACACGACCTCCTCGAAGCGGTTTGGCTTTGTGTGGATGAACTTGGTGTCCTGAGGAACAGGGATGTTTGGGTCTCTGAAAGAACCAGAATAGAGAGAATGGAATAAACTGTTAGACAGGGGACAGACGGCATACGATGACATTTTACAATCAACATCCACAGATGATATTGGGAGGCTTGAGAAGTATCTATTGAGGTAAATTGAGCTATAATAGGGTGGAATATTCCCAGTCCAAATCTCTGATCAAATCCATGTCTTGGTGTGTAATCCAGTCCCAGTCCCTATTTCAAGCCCTGATATGTACCCAACCTTGTGTTTGGCTCTTGTTTCAGCCCCAGTACCTGTCTTAAGACTGTTATAGACCTAGTCTGTCCGTCCCAGTGTGTTTCATCCCCTGTTCCATATCTTAGCTCATGTTGCAGTTCATTTCCCAGTCTCTACCCAAAATCAGCTCTTGATCCAATGATCCTGTGTCAGCTTCAGATCAACTACCAGTCCCTGATCCTGTTTCTATTTTGTGTCTCAGGCACTCATGCCATCTCAGTCCCTATCCCTAGCCCTGGTCCATCTCAGTCCCCACTCTGGACCTGGGTTCCATCAATCCTTAGTCCTCCTGACCATGGTTGTGACAGCGCTCCCTGGTGCTCCTCAAGTCTGCACCACCCTGTAGTTTGGCGAGGGGCCAAAATCTCATTGACCACTCCGCCTGATCCTTGTTTGTACTCGTTTCTAAAGTTCTCAGTGGGTTATTACCCTGTACTCTGCTGGTCCTGTATTTCTGGTGTTTCCTGGTTCCAATTTTTATGTAACTACAGTACTGGATTGGGTTTGCAACTGTGTGTCTATATTTAATATGAGATTGGGTTGGTGAACCAAACAGCATAAAGAACTGACCCTGTTTTAGCAAAGTTGGTCCAGTAGGTCATGACGACAGCGCTAAGCATCACGTCATTTTTGGAGAAGTTGCAGGGAAAGAGGTCGGTAGCCCCGACCATGGGTACTCCAAAGACGTAGGGAATCTCATCTCCATGCGCAGCGTCCGCCCACTCCGGTCGCCCCTCCATCTGGCAGTGATGGTGGAAAGTGTAGAAGTAAACTGGCGACTGGAACTCTGCGTGCAGCTTGGCCGTGGCCACCGCCGGCGCCACCCACTGGTGATCTGTGAAGAGTGCAAGCAGAGTCTTCCTCCTCATATCGCCGTTATCGCGATCAGCCCAGTCAGTGTACATGAACTTTATGGTCTCGCGAAGGATATCTTTACCAAGGGAGGGATGGAAAGACAGAGGAAGAGAGAAGGGGAAATGCAGAGAAAAAAAATTTAGAAAATGAGATGTGACAATGTGAAGAATGTACTTTACATTTATATGTATATATATATAATTATTAATATATATGTTTATGTGTTGGTAAGCATCACACACCACTTGGGTATCCGTAAAGGTTGTCCACAAAGTTGGATATGGTGTAGTCAAACGTGGCGGCTGAAATTCCATCCTCTCCTTCACTATCATCCACAAACTTCAGTCCTTCTCCTTGATTCACCCCCAACAAGATGTCATAGTTTAGGAACTCTCCCTGTACACAAAACCATCAAGAATGGTAAAGTAATGATATGAATGATCTTTGAATGATGATGTTAAATCTGTAAAGCTAGTGGCGAGACCTGCTGCATGAGGATCTCGGGGTCGTCAGGAACCACGTCTCCGTCTACCACGGGCCCGAAGGCGATGTGATAGCGCGCAGGCTGAATGTCCTGATCCACCAGCTCTCGGAAGCTCTTCCTCCTCAGACAGCTGACCATGTCGGCCGCGTCCCCGGAGCTGCAGCCCACCTTCTTGGCCAGGATCTTGGTGTACATGAGCGGGCGGTAGTTCACAGACCAGCTGGAGATGGCAGAGCCACTCTGGGCTATTGCTCTCTGGAACAGACCTGAGACCAGAAACGTTAAAAATAAAAACATAGTACACTCTTCAAGGGTTCTTTAGCTGTTTATTGGATAATTAAGACTTCCTAGCTTCCCAAAAAGCGTGCTACTTGTTGGTTGTAGGTTCTCTTCCTCTTGTATTTGTTGCTAACTAGCTATAAAATAAAACATTCTCATTCAACTTCCTGATTAACTAAAAGTTTGTTTTCATAAAAAAGGCTCTACAGAGAAATGTCTATACCATATGAGTAAAATAAAGCACTTTTGTTTTGCATGTTTACATTAATGAACGTGCTATTTGGGTTGTTTCTATCTAGAAATGCAAAACAGAGGGGCGGAGCCAATGCAAATTGATTAATTTATCACCAGACATTGTGTGTTTAAATCAGAGGCGACGGTGACGCAACATAAGGAAGAAACTTTGGGAGGAACCAGACTCGAAAGGGAACCCATCCTCATCTGTGTGACAGCAGACAGTGTGATTATAAATCATTACTCTTCTATAACTGTATACTATACAGTAACAACACAATCCAAGCAAGTAAGAGAGAAAAAACCCAGAATTTTACTACAGAAACCGTATGTCGATAGATATACGAAACATAATATTTTCAACTGTGCGCCAATTATCAGTAAGAAAACAGTGAGGTGAAAGATATAATAATTAGCAGCTCCTCCATTTTCTTTACTCAACAAACAGACCACAGCCCCGCCTTCTCGTTGTCTTCTTTGGCTCACAAGGCCGAGAAGTTCACAGGTCAAAGGTCATGTAAATAAATTCCACAAAAAAGTGAATAAAATTGCATCTTTTTACGTTCTGCATTCTTTTCCCATTCAGTGACTCTGCTTTGCCGCTGGGTGGATCGCATTTCTCCTGACCACTGCTTTATCTGAACCTTTAGGAAAGTGTAATGGCTCCTGTATCGCCATAGCAACAGGTCAAAAATATGCAACGGTACAGCTAAACTATAAATGTTGGCACCAATGGTACATAATTTATAAAATTATAATTTACTCGTTTATTCCCACAGTTAATTTCAGGTGCTAATTTAATCTATTTGCCTTGACTTTAAGTAAAAACGCCCTGATTTACATATTCATCTACATATTCACTGACATACTCATTTACATATTCACTGACATACTCATTTACATATTCGCTGACATACTCATTTACATATTCACTGTCATTCTCATTTACATATTCACTGACATATTCATTTATATATTCATGAAGGCAAACATGCAAAAGGAACAAGACGTGTTATTTCACTCATGTGGAAGACAATCCTCCACAGATTCCGTTAATAAATCGGTTTCCATATTTCCTCAAGATTTCAGTTTTTTTTTTAAATTTTAAAACAAAAACCTTTACTCTTTATTCACTAGTTATTGTACAGTCATTACACTGTTATTACACTGTAATGAGCATCATGAGAGCACTCATGACTGACTAATATCACATCAAGATACACGATGAGGCTGTGTGTCAGTGTGACTGATTTATGTGTGTGTGTGTGTGTGTGAGTTGGAGATGCACAAAACTCAAATTTTAACTGTACTGTATGAATGTATTAGAAATAATGACCCACATATATGAACTACAGCATCACATAAACACACACACACACACACACACACGGCCTCAGGGTTAAATCTGTGTATGGATAATAATATATGCATCACACATGATGACCCAGATACCACAGACTTCATGGTCGAAAATGAAATATACATTACGTTCCTCCTTTACAGGAATGTGACGTCGCCATATTTTTGAAAATCTAATCTGTTTGAATAATTAATCTTATTAATTAAATCATTAATTAAAAAGAGAGACGACGTGCATTCCTGTGCTGCTGTGTGTCAAATATGGGAAAAATATATATGATCTTATAGTCGGTTTGTTGTAATGATGTAATAAACGCAGTTACCACCAGGGAGCGCTCTAATAAACCACACTGCACACACGTACGTGTATATGCGTATACTGTATACACACACACACACACACACACACACACACACACACACACACACACACACACACAAATAATATAATATAAGAATATAAATGATATGTACATTATAATATAAAGAAGGAGATCATAAAGGTGTGTGTGGTGTTATTCTTTATCTCAAGTGCAGTCGTGTTCTCACATTTGCATCTGAAGATTCTGCTATTAATTATTAATTTCATTCTCATACATTAATCTTACTCTCTCTCTCACACACACACACACACACACACACACACACACACACGGCGCCGTGTCCCCCCACCCACCCACCCTCTTCAGTTCCTGTCCCTATGAAATCAATTAGGAGTCAGTTCAGATGCAGCTGAATGCATCATTTTCTCTCTCTTGCTCTCTCTACACTACACACACACAATCACACACACACACACACACACACACACACACACACACACACGCACACAAACACACACATCCATATTTACATGCTCCTTGTTATGGATCTGTCTCGCACCCGTCCGTATTTATCACACGCTTTCTTGTTATAAAACCCACATCAGAACTCTGTGAGATCTCGGTGTACATCTCCATCACACACACACACACACACACACACACACACACACACACAGCTGTAAATCAGTCACATTGACACACAGCCTCATTGTGTATCTATGACTGAATGGAACACAAACACACTCACGTTCCAGTGCTGTGATAAACAGAGTTGATTATTTTCCTATGACAGCACGTCCCCATGTGTGTTGTTCCTCTTAAACAACAGCAGCTTGCCAACAATTACAATCTTTAATTTATTAAAGAACAACACATCATACTTTTTATCAGTTTACCTCTGACTGTTACAAATCGCTGACACTGGAGACTCCTTCCATAAATGCAAAATAAACATCTCCTTTCAGAAAACTTCACCATATCAACGACTTTTTAAACCGTGTACGTGGACCTGTGAATGAGCTGTTGCTATAGAAACGATAACCTATTAGAACGAGCGCGTTAATATAAACCTGTGATTTGGAGCTGCACTACTGTCAGAGCTGCTGTTATAGAAAACTAACTTTCTGACCAATCGCAATCCAGAATTCAACAGCGCTGTAGGATCAGGTGCCTTAATCATGAAATTATGATGATGATGAAGAAGAGAAACACCTTCAGAGTGATGGGACAGGATGAGCAGGTTGACGCAGGACGCTCCAGCGCCCGAGCCGAAGATGGTGATCCTCTCGTGGTCGCCTCCAAAATGGCCGATGTTTTCGTTGAGCCAGCGCAGAGCCTGGATTTGATCCAGCAGGCCGTAGTTCCCTTTAGCTGCCTGATCGCCGGTGCTCAGGAAACCTGCACACGGGCAAAGACACGTTTATAATTCATTATAAATGCGCTTATAAGGCTTTGTACTTACTTTCTAAAGATGCCTCATAAAGCTATAGTAAAGCATTATAATACATACTTTATGTAACGTTACCTAACGACAGTGCTCATCTTAGTACAAGTAGGCTGCATTATCACAATTCAGGAAAATATTGTTACTATATTAAATCATATAAAATATAATATATAGCATATTAACCACTTTTTGTCATAGACAGATTTAGAAAACTGTTTTTAGCAAATAAAAAAATACATGAGCAAAAATAGAAACCAGAATATGACCTTAAACATCAGATTTCTTTTCTGGATTAAATAAGAAATTTAACGCCATGATTCCTTAAACAGAAAAAAGGCACAAAGGAGCCAAAAAGGGCATAAAGTCAAACTTCTGTTTGGAACCGTTGCTAATTTTCTTGGTCTGTTAGTGACTAAATCTGACTCTGACTCCATCGTTAAGCCCTTTATTGTTCCTCCTGCTTTCAGCCAATCAGAGCGCACTGTACTGGGCTTGTGCTAGTGACAAATGATGAAAATACAACGCTAATACAAAAATCACATTAGCGTTTAATAACCGATGGAATAATAACAGCTCTCGGTAGTGGACCAGTGTGAATACAAGGCTGCAAATGGAATGAAAAGCGTAGCTCTTACAATAACGTCTTAAAATATTAAAGCGAATTAAATTAGAGCAACGGTGTCACAGTGAATGTCTGAGTCAATGCTACATAAATTAGAAGAGGGGGAACATTTTGAATAAAAAATGGGCGCTACAGGAAAGACAGGCTTTTCAGTGAGGATGAAAAGGGAAAAAGAAGGAAAGGGGAATGGAGGAAGAAAGCGAGGAGGATAATAAAACAACACAAAAATAGACTTAAAAGCGTAAAAGCGTCCTGCATGCCTTAATATATGAGACTGTGTGTGTGTGTGTGTGTGTGTGTGTTGGAAAGATAGAAAGGGAAAAGACAGGAAATGTGAGTACTATAATCCTGTTGCTACTGAAGCACTTTTTCGCCCTCAATATTGACACACAAACACAAAAACACACTCGACAGGTATACAATGTTAAAAATGCAGTATGGCGTTCCTCAAGGTTCTGCTTCAGGCTCGTTGTTGTTTTCCCTTTATATGGAGCAGCTCGGACTTTTAATTCACAAAGAAACCATAATGATGGCTTTCACTTCTACCCTGATGACCATATTTATCAATTCGGCTCTTTTTAGCTAAAATGCTACGCTACATAGACGACTGTATACAACAAAGGATTCTCAAACTTTCTGGGCAAATAGACATAAAGCATTTTCTGTGTCACCCAGACTTAGTGTTTTGGTTCCTCTTCATTATTTACCACTTGCGAATCCACATTCGGTAAAAGTTTCGGTGTTCATTTTCCTGACTCCCGTTGTTCCACTGAGTCACTCGATGCTGTTCAGGAACTAGCGGAGGCAGACGGATGGAAACATTTGACCAATTTTATTGCCCCAACTCCAACGCTAGTACACCGAGCTAGGTATAGCGAAAAACACTAAAATAGTACGTACGATGTTAATTTAAATCTGGCTTGTTTGAATGCGACACAAAATAATAGAAAACAAAATGCGTCTTTATAGTTAGAGTGGCATCTGTAATATTAAATCTTAAAATAATGGAATAATTCATTAAAAAAAAGACGTCTAGTAAGGGTCAAAGGTTGAGTTTCTACACTTAAGAACCATGATGTTCCACCAAGTATGTCAGTGAGTCCCCCCTTGATGTGGGGGGAGAATATTCTGTATAATACGGTAATAATCTCTATTAGAAAACAAACTGGTGTGTTTTGGACGTCTCTGGTTTTGGAGGACATGTCTGACTGTGGTCGGTTGCCAGGCAACAGCAGCAAAACAGCACCAGAGAAGGTTAATGTGATGGCAGACGGATCGGTTTTGTTTTTTTTTGTTTTTTTTTTTTTGTCTGTGCGTGTCCATGTGTGTGTGTGTCTCTTACAGTAGTTCTGTTTAATCTATCCATCACACCACCAACACAATCAAAGTGCACTAATATAAACCACATTCATATGATCAGTTATTCAAAATAGTACATCCGTACGTCTGTCCATCCATCCATCCATCCATCCATCCATCCATCAATCCTTCATAGGGATCAGTTTTAAAACTAACCATATGTATCACAAGGACCTGTTTATTTAAATTAGCCTTCTATCTAGTCTTCCTTTATCTACCATCCATCCATTCATCACAGAGAACTGTTTATTTAAATTATCCTTCCATCCATCCATCTATCCATCCATCCATCACAGGGAACTGTTTATTTAAATTATCCTTCCATCCATCCATCTATCCATCCATCCATCACAGGGAACTGTTTATTTAAATTATCCTTCCATCCATCCATCTATCCATCCATCCATCACAGGGAACTGTTTATTTAAAATATCCTTCCATCCATCTATCTATCCATCCATCCATCACAGGGAACTGTTTATTTAAATTATCCTTCCATCCATCCATCTATCTATCCATCCATCCATCACAGGGAACTGTTTATTTAAATTATCCTTCCATCCATCCATCCATCCACCAACTTAGTTATCCATTTGTCATTTATATGGACTTGTTTAATTAAACTATCTATCTATCTATCTATCCATCCATCCATCCATCCATCCATCCATCCATCCATCCATCCACCCATTCATCATTCTTTCAACAATCCATTTATCTATCCATTGGCCTATATTTCAATCCATCCATCCATCCATCCATTCAACAATCCAACTATCCATTCTTTATTCGATCCATGCATCATTCATAGGGACCAGTTTTTAAACTATCCATTCATCCACCTAGTCATCAAACCTAGACCTCCATCCTTCAGCCAACTCTTCATCCGTCCATCCAACAATCCACCCATCTATCCATCCAATCATTCAATAATCCATTCATTTATCCATCCATCTATCTATTATTAATTCATACTGACCTGTTTATTTAAATTATCCATCCATCCATTATTTAGCAGGTTCTGTTCCTTTATCTGTCTGTATCTACACCTCCGATCTGCAGAGTTGGAGCTCTTGCTAACTTTAGCGCTGAGCGAAGTATTCCAAAACCAAACTCATAAATATTCACCAACTAACCACCAGGACACCGTGAGCCTGCATCCTTTCATTTCACTTAAATGAGAGTAAAGAGGAAAAGAAAGGGAGAAAAAGGAAAACAGAGAGAAAGAATAGTAATATCCTTAACATTATTCTATAACAGTGCTATAGATAATGATGTCACTAAAACATCTGGTGCAGATTCTGTAAGATATCAACAAACCACGATACTGAGACTGACATCATACTGTGGATTCATCCTGACAGAATTATATACAAACATATTCGACTGATTTTATTTGCAGTTCTTTTTGCGAGAGCACGAGGACCATTTGGGATTCGGCTCCCTACTACCTTTTTATGCACTATATAGGGCACAAAATAATGGCTTCTGCACCGTGCGATCCATTTAGGACACAAGCTGACTTATTTGGGATTCATACACCTAATTCCTCTATAACTGCACTACACAGTATGTAATAATGCCTCCTATATGCTGCAAATTCTTTTCACAATGACTTCTACAGCCTATGTAGTGAACTATATGACTAACATGGGTCCATTTGGGACAAAATCTGACTTTAATTTTCTACATTTAGCTACCTACTCTCTATGCAATGGCTTCGGCAGCCTACACAGGGCACTATATGACCAGTACGGGTCCGTTTGGGATGCAGCCTGTATCTTATTTGGTATTAAGCTTCCTAACCCCTATAAAATGGCATCTACATGGCAGCCTACCTAGTGCACTATATAACCAATGCAGATTAGTTTGGAACACAGCCTGTGCCTCATTTAACATTCAGGTACCTACTCCCAATAAAATGGTTTCTTCACTCTACATAATGAACTACAGGACTCATATGGATCTGTCTGGAATGCAGCCTATAATTCATTCAGCAATAAGCTTCCTACACCCTGTAAAATGGCTTCTACAGACTTTGTATGGCACTATATGACCAATATGGATCCGTTTGGGATGCAGCCTTGTGTCTCATTTAGCATTCAGTTACCTACTCCCTATAAAATGGCTTGTACACCCTACATAGTGCACTATATGAGCAATACAGATCCATTTGGGAAGCAACCTGACCCTCATTCAGCATTTAGCAATCTAATCCCTATGAAATGGCTTTGACAACCTACCGAGTGCACTATATAACCAATACAAATTAGTTTGGAACACAGCCTGTGTCTCATTCGGCATTCAGGTGCCTAATCCCTATTAAATGCTTTTTACACTCTACATAGTGCACAATATAACCAATATGTATCCATTTGGGATGCAGCCTGATTCTCATTTGGCATTCAGTTACCTAAAGCCTACACAGTGGTTTATAAAGCCTGTCTAGTGCAATATATGACCAATATGAATCCATTTGGGATGAGGTCTGACTCTCCTTTGGCAGTGAGCTACCTACTCCCTAGACAATGGCTTCTACAGCCTACGTAGGGCACTACATGACCAATACAGATTCATGTGGGACGCAGGCTGTGTCTCATTTCGCATTCAGATATCTAATCCCTATGAAACACTCTACATAGTGCACTATATGACCAATATGGATGAATTTGGGATGCAGCCTGACTCCCATTTGGCTTTCGGCTGCCAAAAGCCTACACAGTGGCTTCTATAGAGTGTCTAGTTCACTATATGACAAATATAGATCCATTTGGGACAAAGCCTGTGTCTCAATTGGCATTCAGCTTCCTCCTCCCTAGATCATGCCTTCTACAGCATACGAAGTGGACTATATGACCAATACAGATCCATTTGGGATGCAGCCAGAGTGTAATTTGGCATTCTTCCACCTATTCCCATCACAATGGCTTCTACAGCCTACCTAGTGTACTATATGAACAATAAATGTCTGTTTAGGATGCAGCCTGTGTCTCCATCCTTCATTTACTGCTTTGGAGATGGATTTAAGGCCTAAACATAACCAGCCAAACACCTCAAACTTAGATTGGTACGTTCTAAATTAGACTTCATAATCACACGTCTGGAGGCGACATCACAAGCGAGGAACACAAACGCCTCAAAGCGAACACGCTCGAGAAGATAGGCGCAGGAACACAGAATCCTAATTTGGGGATGTGGAGCTCGCTGGTAGCATCCGGAGGAGAAAAAAATATAAAGCAGCAGAAAGGTCTCGTGTGGAATTAGGAAGCTAATTAGGGTAATCTGTTTCTGCAAATAGAGCGCATCTGATAAAGGGATGGAGAATAAGATAGAAAGAAGGATGAAGTGTAAAAGACAGATGGAAGAGAGGTACAAGGAGAGACGATGGAGATGGTGGGATAGTCAGGAGGAAAAAGAGAGTGACTTCTTCCATATGTGAGAATGAAAATAATATTATATAATGAAAATAATACTATATTAGCAAACTGTAAATTAAAAAAGGATTCGTTGAGCATCGTTAAGTAGAGGTGATTCTGATTGGCTCACGTCCAAACTCCTCCCACAAAATCTACACCTGTGGAAGGGGAAGGGAAGAAAAGGGGCAGGAGAAGTGGTGGAATGGGAAAAAAAATGAAAGAATGTAGATGAAAAGACAGAGAGAGAAAGAAAATGGAGAATCAGTGAACATGGAAGTAGGTGGAGGTCATGGGGATGGAGTGAGGGGAAGAAAGAGAGAGAGCGTGAGACATAAAGGAGGAACAGTGAGCAAGACAGAGAGAGAGAGAAGGGTAGAAGCAGATTGGAATGGAGAGATAGAAATGGAGGGAATAAAACAGAGGGATTAGAAGGATAGAGATTGAACTGGTGAAAGGGAGATCCCCTCTCTCTCTCTCTCTCTCTCTCTCTCTCTCTCTCGAGTTCATTAATTAGTTAATGAGTAAATTACTCTGAACAGATGGCTGTGCTCACAAATCAACAAGTCTTTGGGGCTGTGAGGATGGAGTGATGGAGCAATGGAGGGAGGGAAAGTAGGAAAAAAGGAAAATCGCTAAAAAGAGAGAAACGGAGACAAGGCTGACGTAATTACCGATAACTAGCATGCAGAATGCATCTGAAGAACCGCCCAGAAATATCATTACACCTTTGCCCTCATTAAAAATACCGGGATCTATTAATATGCATGAATATGCAAATTAGAAATATCCTCCCGCTATCCCAAACAGCACTAATATCATTAATGTTAGCTAACCTAGCTAGTCGATTTGCTAACTGATAGCAAACTAGCTGATATTTTTTTCACCCATGTCAATTTACACCGCCACTTTCGTACTGAAACGGTTTCGTATAATGTTACCGTGACAACCATGATTCTATCACATCAACAAAATTAGCCAAGGTAGCTCGCTGGCTCAACAGTTTAACACAGAGACTTCAGAGTACACAACTTCATCCTCTAATCTCAGACTTGATTGGTGGAGATTATTTAGTGACATCACAAACTGAGCCCATGTGTAGCCCCGCCCCCAAATCAGCTTTATATAGAAGTGCTGAAAAAGTCTCTGTTTTGCAAAATTATTCCTCACTTCCTCTGCAAACATCGCTACTGGCCAATCACAGCAGAGGTAAGAGACAGACTCCACCCCCTCACTGTCATCAACCCAAACCCCGCCCCCTTTCCCACCCTATCAGAAGCCAGTATAACCCAGGTTTAAAGCAACATGGCTTCATCATAAACACACAGGAAAAGATGGGATAACAATGTGTACAGGCCAGGATTCACGAACAATACACCTGTGTGTGTGTGTGTGTGTGTGTGTGTGTGTGTGTGTGTGTGTGTGTGGTCATTCCAAATCATGATTATCTCTTTGAATGAATTTTCAACTTCACTGCAGAACATAAAATACACTATGGATTATTTTTCACCCATGTCTCCCCCACCGTTTCTCTCTCTCTCTCTCTCTCTCTCTCACACACACACACACTTTGTTTGTCAGTAGGTTTGTTGGTTGTCGTGGCAGTATGCAGAGTCTCGGGACAGGTGATGATGGCGTGGCTGGTGATGATGTCACACTTACCCAGAACCCCCAGTCTGTAGTTCATGGTGACGACGATGACGTTGCCATAGGCGGCGAGGACACTCGCGTCGAACATGCTTCCTGCTCCCTCCATATACGAACCACCGTGGATGAACAACATGACCGGCTTCTTCCGCCGATCTCGGATATCTGTGAACACACACACACACACACACACACACACACACACAAACACAAACACACAAACACAAACACAAACACACACACACCACCCCAAAGTTGATGATTTTTCTATAATAGCAAGGCCCCAGGTGCAGCAATATGCTAATGATTACGCTTTTTTTTAAAAAAATTTATTAAAGAACGACATGTCATAAAAAGTTACAGCTTTACATCTGTTACAAAGTGCTGACACTGGAGACTCCTTCCATAAATGTTACATTTACCAAAAACTTCACCGTGTCAACGATTACACATTTTTCAATCAGTTTACAAGTCGCTGTGAATGAGCTGTTGCTATAGAAACGATAACGTATTAGAACGAGTACGTTAATATAAACCTGCGATTTGCGCTACTGTCAGAGCTGCTGTTACAGAAAACTAATCAACACCTTCTGACCAATCAGAATTCAGGATACAGAGTAAACTGGAAAGACTCTGGATGATCCAGTCCACTTAGATGAAACTTACTGTATAGCATCATGTTTTTTTTTTTTGATTTGCTAAAATACTTTTCCTGTTTCAGACCCTGTGTTTTTTTTTCACACTCATTTTAGACTTAGAAAAAAAATGTGACTGGAAAATGATGACACCAAAATGTGGGGTGGAAAAATAAGACGGCAATATCTGAGAAGACGCACAGCCAGGGGTTTTATTTAGGGCTGCGCAGACAGTAATTTTCTGGTTGTTTACAATTTTCTTCATAAGTAAGTGGACATCTTGACACATCAGGGTGAAGTGTGTGTGTGTGTGTGCGCGTGTGTGTGTGTGTGTGTGTGCGCCTCGGTGACTTTTCTCGCTCAATTACAGTGATTTGCTTACAGGAATGTCCCTTTTTTTTCCTCACAACACATTTTGTGATTTATTTACCGACTCTTTTTCAGAGCTTGATTTAGAGCACACAGAGTGACTTCAGATGGAACTGTGCAGCCCAAACAAGCCTCTAATGGAGCGATAACTTCTGCAAAACTCGTGTGTGTGTGTGTGTGTGTGTGTGTGTGTGTGTGTGTGTGTGGTCATTATGTTGGCTTGACAAAGCCAACATTCTGTTCTGCTGTTTAAGCTTATTATTAGTGGTGCTTGTCATGCAATGCTATTCACTATTATCATCACTATTATAATTATAATTCTTCTTCTTCTGTGTCTTATTATAGTTTCCAGACACTTTTTCAGCACGTAAACAGTCTCTCGGTCTCTTTTTGCCCAATGTGCAGCCCCACTGGGACACGTGTGCTATTACTTTTCTCAGCGTTCACACTTGCACTTTTCGCGCATGAATGGGGAATAAAACACGGGGGTCACAGCTCGGATGTCGTTCGGCTGACATTCACAGACGTGAATGATGTGTGCAAGTGTTCGGCTTGGTCCAGAGAACCATTTGGGAACTGATCCCACGTGCTAGTCACGTGGAATTTCCCGTCAGGATTCGCAATACACACTAATGTAAAATGACACTAGAGGACCAAACAGGCAAACCGAGACTCTGTTTAGATTTACTATCTCTACAGGAAATCTGCGACACGTCACAGACACGGATCATACCTCAAACCAATCAGAATGCTCGGGAGGTGTGTGCGATTACTTTTCTCGCCATTCCCAAGTACGTGTCTTGATATTCCCGATCAAATTTTCCCCCATACACACTCATTGAGAAATCATTAGCAGGACTCAACAGGCCATAAACTGAGTGTAATCACCAAACTACTGCAGCAATGTCATACATCAAAACCCATTTCCCATTACGGAAGCTCAAAGTGGCCAAAATTCCCACTGATGTCCACTGAACTCCTAACCTTTTCAAGCTACATTCACCAAATTCAGCACAGTCCTTCAGGATCAATTCTTAAATTCTTGGGATTTCCTTATTCTCTGGACCAAGCTGTAATTTTTTTAACTGATCGGACTTACGGATTTCCCGTAGTGGATGATCAAAAATCCCAAAAAATCCCATAGACTTACATTGAGGGAATGTTCAGAGCCTGGCTCGGAATGTTCAAGATTTCAAACTTCGACTGTCAAAACTCACACACTCCTGAAACCCCTCCTCTCTCTCTCTCTCTCTCTCTCTCTCACTCTGTCACTGTACCTGTAACAGAGACTCTCACCTCATCTATCTCTCTATCAATGCCACACACTCTCTCCATCCATCTCTCTAGCAATCTACCAGCAGCGCACACACTCACTCTCTCTCTCTCCATATTAGTTTCTATCAATCTACCTGTATCACTCTCTCCCTCCTCCTGTCTTTCTACTAATAACACTCTTTCTCCATCTATCTACTTGTGACACTCACTCACTCCATCTGACTTTCTACTTGTATCACTCTATTTGTCATCTATCTTTCTACCAGTAACTGTCTGTCTGCCTGTCCTTCTGCCTGTCTTTCACCCTTGAAGTAGAAATAGAAGACCTAGATGTATTCCTTTAGACTGCTCTGGGATCAGCTGGTCTGTCTTTCTCACATGAGCTCTTACAGAAGAATCATAGCTCACAGGTACTCAGGCAGTAATGTCTGATGACGTCATCTTTGCTCCATTGGTGATGTCTGGCTCGTTTATCCTCACTCTATTGATAATGTCTGTCTCTGTTATCCTCGCTCCATTGGTGATGTCTGGCTCGTTTATCTTCACGCTGTCAGTAATGGCTGTCTCTTTTATCTTCACTCTATTAGTAATGTCTGTCTCTTTTATCCTCAATGGATAATGTCTGTCTCTTTTATCTTCACTCTATTGATAATGTCTGTTTCTTTTATCCTCACTCTATTAGTAATGTCTGTCTCTTTTCTTTCCTCTATTAGTAATGCCTGTCTCTATCATCCTCATGGCATTGGTAATGTCTGTCGCTTTCTTTTTTATCGTCACTCTGTTGATGATGTCTGTCTCTTAGATGCTCACTATCGGTACTCTTTTGGAGGTGGTCCCTTTTATCCTCAATCTATTGGTAATGTCTGTCTCTTCTATTATCACTCAATAGGTGATATCTGTCTCTTTAATTCCCCTTTCTTTCTGAAACATTGGTTTACTCCCACTTTTGGCACTTCTCCCTCTGTGTTGCATTGGTACAGACCACCACCCCCCCCTGCAGAGAGTGCGTGCGTGTGTGTGTGTGTGTGTGTGTGTGTGCGTGTCAGAGCCGGCCGGTTAGCCAATGCGTCTGCTCTGTGCAGGATCTGTGGATAATTCATACGAACAGCAGACCAACTGGAAACAAAACTAACAGCCACGGCATCTGTTTATCCAGACGAGAGAAAGAGAAAGAGAGAGAGAGAGAGAGAGAGAGAGAGAGAGAGCGTGACAAAACGAGGGTCAGACAGGAAGAGAGAGAAACATAAAGAGAGATACAGAGAGACAGAATGTGAGAGAGCAAGAAAGAGACAGATGGAGGGGGGGCAGAAGGACTACGAAAGACAGACATGAGAGACAGGAGGAGAGACGGGAAGAGAGCTAGAGAGAGTGAGACAGAAAGCGAGAGGCAGAGAGAGAGAGAGAGAGAAGCGGGAAGGGGAAGAGAGTTAGACAGGTAAAAGAGATGGGAAAAGAGTGAAAGAGAAACAGACATGAATAGAGGGAGACAGAAAGAGGGGGAAAAAAGGAGAGATAGATGAAAAGAGAGACAGAAAACGAGAGGGAGACAGGAAATGGCATTGAAACGAGGAAAAGTTACAAACCAAGGTCTTTTCATGGACACACACACGCTCACGCACACACACACACACACACACACACACACACACACACACACACACACACACACACACACACACACACACACACACACACACACACACACACACACACACACACACACACACACACACACACACACCTTGAATATCATGGCTCTTAATGTGTGTGGAATGTTCTCATGATCAGTTAAGGTGGCCATTTCAACCCCATCTGTGTACAAATGCTAACAACACTAACAATGCTTACAATGCTAAAAACGCTAACAATGCTAACAACGCTACCAACATTTACGAGTTTATGAACACTAAAATCACAAACTCTGTCCAAATCTTCACATCTCAAGCATCAGCCATTTGCACATCCTGATTCTGAAGGGTGAAAGAAGCTAATTACTAAACTAGCTACTAGTTTATAGAGTGACAGCAACTAACTACCAAGCTAGCTAGCTGTTTAGTGACGTAGCTGTTTTATTTACGTTTTGCTAATCCAATGACAGCTCCTCAGTGTAACACTCACCAGCTAAATATGTTGAATACCTAATTTTAGCGCACTATTAGCTAGCGATTAATGTTTAGCACATAGATATAAATATCTAGATGCTGCTTTGGCTTGTCCGCGACGCGTTTAGCAAGTTAGCATCGGCGCCACATTGAGGAGGTATACAGCAGACTTTACAGACCCAGCAACAGGGCATTATTTCACAAGTAGGTGTTTTATTTTAGTAACGTATGTTGTTATTGATCATGTTGATTTTGGAGCTTCATTCAGTTTCAATTATAGAACAGAATCAGCGTAACGTACAAGTCGCACTTGACGAAGACGGATTGTAATTTTATATAATGTTATTCGTCCACTACGTAATAATTCCACTTGTAGCAACAGCCGCACTGAAACGGTTACTACAGTAGAGTCAGCGACATCATCAGCGGACATGGCGAACGATACGTTTTTCATGAATATAACTTCTGACTTAAAATATGAAGGCTCGGCAGATGAAGATGGAAAGGAAGAAGAGAAGCTGATTTAATGGGAATGTACAAATCATTGTGAGCTAGCTAGCTAGCTTCTGTTTATAGAACTGTTGTATGTAAACTGCATAAACGCAATATCACGCTCGCGCTATATAATAACGGTTTTGTCATTAATAGTTACTCCTGCTGATAGCTGTCTTGAAAATCAGCGTAAAGCTGCAGTACTGATTGTGTTAACGACGTAAAGTGCCGTTTTTTCAGCGCTGATTACCGCCACAAGATGGTGGATTTCGCTCAGCCATCGACGTGACTGCCTGGTGATCAATGCTAGCTAGCTATGTTTAGCAAAATCAGACAATATATATATATTTTAATTTATGAACTTGATAGTCATCCTATCGCTTTCTCTGTCTCTCTCTCTCTCTCTCTCTTACTTTCTGTCTCTCTTTATCTGTCTGTCTCTCTCTCTCTCTTACTTTCTGTCTCTCTTTATCTGTCTGTCTCTCTCTCTCTCGCTCTCAGGCTGGATCTTGCTGTTTGTCTTTCTCTCTGTCTCTGTCTCTCCTACTTTCTGTCTCTCTCTCTCTCTGTCCATCTCATTTCTGTCTCTCAGTCTCTCTCACTTTCTTTCTCTCTCTCTCTGTCTGTCTCTGTCTCTCCATCTACCTCTCTCTCTCTATGTCCCTCTCTCTTACTTTCTGTCTCTCTCCATCTGTCTATCTCTCTATCCCTCTCAGTTTTTGTCTCTCAGTCTCTCTCTCTCAGTCTCTCTCCATCTGTTTGCCCCCCATCTGCCTTTCTCTCTATCTCCCTCTCTCTGTCCATCTCGGTCTCTGTCTCTCTCTCTCTCTCTCTCTCTCTCTCTCCATCTGTCTGTCTCTCTCTTACTTTCTGTCTCTCTCCATCTGTCTATCTATCTCTCTCTCTCTGTCCCTCTCAGTTTCAGTCTCTCTCTCTCTGTATCTCTCTGTCTTTCTCTCAGCCTGAGACAACTGGATTCGCCAGATGTGTCTTTATTAAAGCCTCTGCAATTTTACACACAAACCCACACACACACACACACACACACACACGCACACACACACACACACACACACACACGCATTAAGCAGCCTGTTTTTTGTGTTGCCTGGAAACAAAACGGTACAAAAAGATCAATAAAGGTACCAAATTAGCACCTGAGAAAAACACACACCTCCATGTGAATATGTAGAACCTGAAGTGAGTTTTAAGTGGCACCTCAGAAACATTCATTGAACTGTTTGAATCCAGAACCCAGTATCTGATGTCGGTGTGTGTGTGTGTGTGTGTGTGTGTGTGTGTGTGTGTGTCCTTAATGCACCCTTTTGTGAAGCCGGCAGTGATGCAGACTTAGCAGCGTTCTCTGACCCAAACCTCCTTACAATTATTAACAAGGACCAATCGCAACAACAGGTTTGTTTAGAACTGAGTATGATCAAGTATCCAGCTTCATCTTTAGGAATCTACAGGGTTCTTCATGGGTTCTTCATGGGTTCTTTAAGGGTTCTTGAGAAACCCTTGAGAAACCTTTTTTTTAAAAAGTGTATATAAGGACAGAAATTATAGAAAAGGTTCAAAGTAGAGCCCATTTAGGAAGCTAAGAACCCTATTCGATCTAAAGAACCCTAGAAGAACCATGAACCATGAACAGGAATGATACAGAGAACACATTTAAGAGTGTAAGAGTTTATCTAAAACGTCCTTAGTTGAGTTCCTTAGTTTCTATGGACAGGAATCATAGAAGGGGGTCAAATTAGAACCCATTTAGGAACCTTAACTATCTAAAGAACCCTTGAGGAATTATTTTTGGACAGGAATCACTAAGAAGGGTCAAAGTAGAACCCATTTAGGAAGCTAAGAACTCTTAAGTGCTTAACTATCCATAGAACCTGGTACATTACTCTGGTCCCCAGTGGAAAGACAAATCAGGAACTTGTTCAGGAATCACAGAGAACCTCTGAGGAACCCTTTTTCATTTTCTAAGAGTATACTTATAGCTAGGAATCATACAGCAGGTTCAAAGGAGAACCTACTTAGGAGGGTGAGAACCTTTAAGTGTCCAAAGAACCCTAGAGAAACTCTTTTGTGTAAGAGTGTACCTATGGACAGAAATCATAAATAGCTTTCAAATTAGAATCCATTTAGGAAGCAAACTAACCAAAGAACCTGTAAAAGAACCTGTCAAAGAACTTCTTTTTTACTGGTCCAGTCCCAGCGGAAACGCAGTTGTGAGTGCTGCGTGCTGTTCAGCAGGACAGGTGAAGGTCGGGATTTTATCGATCCTGACTCGCAGGAGCGTCTGCAGGTACACGAGCTTAGCAGAGAGATTAGCGTCCGATTACAGAGGGCAGCGGAGAACGTGCTGAGGAACCTGAAAGCATCATTTCTCACATATTTAACTTCTTGCATAAACAATTTTATTATTTTTTTGCAGAGTCCATACGCTGGCCTTTATTCATCACACTTCCAGCATCGTACCTGTTCGATCAAACTGGCGTCTCATCGGACTGTGCGTAAATCTGAGCGTAACATTTGAATATACATAGCTTGAGCTTGATTTTCAGTCAAATAAGTACATTACCTGTAGAGTAGAGTAGTATAGATAATAATGATAAAAAAACAAAACAAAACAAATAATATTAATAATCGCAGTTATGTGCGAGGAAATATCAGTAATGAGGTTTAGTCTCCGTGGATGTAAGCACACATTAGTGTTAGCGCTATTAATTTTGTTAAACTGTAAAATGTTAAAAGAAGTCTTTACAGAACTGTATATTTTTCCCCCTTTTCAATGTTAACTTTAAAGTATAAATGTAATCAAATCAATCAAGCTTCTTTGTATGCAAACATTTCCAGTTCTAAAAATAAACTTCTTTTCCAAATCCAATATCTAATCTTTGCTGTTTGTTACAGGATCCGATATCTGATATGTTTGCTCCAATATCTCATCCATTTTATATTTTTTATATTTATTATAATTGAAATGCAGGTGATTTTTTAAAGTAAAAGGGGTTTTAAAGCTTAGTAGTTTATAAAGAAAGAAAGAAATATCGGCTGGGTATCGGTACCGTGATACTCAAGGTTTCAGTACTGATAAAGTATTGTGTCATCTCTAATAAAGTATCATTATATTTATTTATTTATTTTTATTTAAATGCAACATACTCGGCAGTTTTGTAGCAGTCCTGTATGTCGTGATATGTACGTGTATCATGGAAATAACGTTATTTCTGTGCTTGAGAGTTACTTCTCGTGATGTGGAACGAGGAAAGAATCTAACAGTGTAAATGCAACTCTGATTTTCTTTTTTAATTAGGTGTGTATAGGGTGATGTATGTAACACGAGCGCCTTCATTTCTAACATAACATCTAACATAAAGCTTTAATAAAGGACTTAAAAAAGAATTTAAAAATTTCTCTTTCTTCTTCAAAGTCTGTGAATTTTATTTCATCATAAATTTCCCTTCATT
>CM040991.1:987665-1013651 GCA_022985145.1 Pangasius djambal
CATTCACCCCTCAAACACCACAAAACAGCAACATTCACCCCTCAAACACCACAAAACAGCAACATTCACCCCTCAAACACCACAAAACAGCAACATTCACACTCAAACACCACAAAACATCAACATTCACCCCTCAAACACCACAAAACACCAACAATCACCCCTCAAACACCATAAAACACCAACATTCACCATCAAACACCACAAAACACCAACAATCACCCCTCAAACACCATAGAACATCAACATTCACCATCAAACACCACAGAACATTCACCAGCATTCACTAAATATGAGAGACTACCAACACTTACCATCAAAACACCAGAAAAACCTAGATTTAATATCAAGCACCACAAAACACCACACCAACAATCACTGTCATCACAATAAAACATTCACCTTCGAACACCACAAAACACCAACATTCACCACCAAAAACAGCACAGCATTTACCCGCATTAAACACTAACAGAAAAACAAAAAACATACATGCTGTCCACTTTAAATTACAGCACGGAAATCTCCCTTTTTCCTTTAAAAGTCAAACCGAGGACCGTTAATGTTTATATCAGAAAATTGTTTTTAACATCGTTAGTAAAAAATGTTCATCGGGAGCGTTTGAGCTGAACAGGATGCTGGCGTTTATTATCAAGGAGGTGCGTCAAAGTGCGGAAATCCACCCAGTGCTGAAGGAACATTCCGGCATCACTCAGCACTGCAACTCATTTAGTATCGATCGCAAGGTGAGAGATTCAATAGCTGCACTCACACCGCTGCTCTAAGGCTCCTCTCTGATCATCTGGCTTCCACCAGACAAACCGAGCTCGTCCGGATACGCGGGGTGTTCCCCTTTAATGGAAAAGCTCTGGGTGGAATCTGTTTTGGACAAGAAATCCTAAAAGAACTCATTTTGAGATGTCGTACAAGGATACGATATCTGAAGGTCATAACTGACATCACAACATCATAACCGCACTACTGTCGCATAGTTACTAGCTAGCTAATCTGCTAATAAATACATACCACAGATCATTTTAGGTATCAGCTGCGTTCTTATGACGCACTTCTCATACATTAGTGCAGCAGTGTCCTCATACTACTGGGACACTGGGAGAAATGTAGTGCACTCTAAAATCCTAAAAATGTCAGAAGACCTCGTGTGGAATGTTGGACACACCTCAAGCCACCAGATGGTACTGTGGTTTTAATTTCTTCTCATGCTGAGTGAGAATGGCGCTACATCACAGATATTTAAACTGGATGTTTTAGTGGTTTACAATCAGTCGTTATTATTTACGTGAATGTTAACGTGAGTGCAGCAATTTGTTCTTTCCCCCCAGTGTACGAATATATCTGATCCGAGCTGTTACTCCTCTACGAAAATCACGTGCTACATACGCAGCTACACAGCGTGTATTATACAAGGGTATGGAGTATAGTACAGCATTTGAGACGTAGCTATTGATTTCGAGACACAGTATATAAACCGGAGCTCGTTATTAATAAGTTATTCACGCATTCTCGCAGTGCATCATTTGGGAGATGAATAAAATTAACTGCATTATCTGTAGAATGTACAGTGACTTGGATAAGTATAACTATTCCTAACTTTTTGACTTAATCGGAATTATATATCATGACTCTACGTTAAATAGCCCATAATTCTGCACCGCAGGAAACAATATACAGTAACAATATAGTTAGCAAAATAATCTACAGTTAAACGTACAAAATACATATACATACATATACAAAAACGTAAAAGTTGTGACTGCATAAGCATTCACGTAATGAACGCAAATAAAAACACGCATACTTGACGCAGATACAACGAGCGCCATCGTTCTTACGCATGTTTACGTAAGTAAGAATCCTAGCCAGACTTGTAGCCTTGTGTTCAAAGATCCAAGAAAGCGCAAGCCTCCGTGATAACCGAACATCAGCGGGGATGAGTGTGTGCTGTGTTCCTGACACACACCTTTACACTGCAAATGAAATACAAGAAACCTGATCTAATTTTCACCAGATCACGAGCTGCAAAAATAGAATTTGTTCTTGCATCAAGAGGAAAATCGCGTGACGGTTCTTCTGCTGAGTCAACTGACTGCTGGTTTTTATTTATAATCAGCCCCTACACACCCACACACACACACACACACACACACACACACACACAATTACCAAGCAAATCTACATTTATATTACACTCCTGCGATTCAAATGACTATCGAGCAGCTTCGGTCTCTTCGTTTTACTGTGCAGTGTTATCGATCGGATGAAAAGAATATTAATTTGGAACACAGCCAGGGACATCGCAGAAGAACGTAAAAAATTAATATTCTTTCCCGAATTGTGGCTAAAAATGTTTGAAAGATGTGTCCAGTATTCACCCAGAGCAAAACCCTTCATTTCGTGCAGCACCGAGTCTCGTTCCTTAGAGGAGAAATGAAAACCAGAGGCACGACTGCAGTGTGGAGAAGAAGAGGAAGAGAAAGGAAACACGAGAGGAAGAAAAGGAGGAAGTGGGACATGAAGAGGACGGCTACGGTATGAAGAGATTTAATGGCTATAAAAGTGGTTGGATATAAAAAAAATGGCATGAGTACCTTACAGAGAGGAGGAGGAAGATAAAAAAAAAAGAGGTAAAGGAAGAAGAGGAAGAAGAGAACAATGACGTGGATTTAAGGAAGAAGAAGAAAAGGAAGATAAAGAAGAAAGATGCCATGAAGCGACAGAGAGGAAGAGAATGAAGACAATTTAGATGTCATGTGATTTTAGAGGGAATTAACCTACCAGTGTTAGCTAGCTAGCCAGTTTCTTTTTTTCTTTAAGACTCAGCATACAACCCCTCAAAAATTGACTAGCTAGCTAGTTATCTACTTAGTGTTATTATTAGATGAGCATCTGGTGAAGCTTCACAAACAAAACTACAAATTAAAAACACCGGCGTAAGCACTCATACGTCTGACATGAAGTAGCTAAAAAAAAACTAGCAGCTGAACAAAATCCTATATTTAAAAAAAAGAGATATGTCAACAGTGTTGTGTTACAAATTCCTCTATAATACTGAATGTAGGTCCACAAATCAAGTGATGATTAATCAGGAAGAATGAAAACACACACTCACACACACACACACACACACACACACACACACACACACTCACACCAGGACGCTGAGTGGCTAAGCGCTATGCTATCAGTCTTTGGCAATCTCCTGAGCTTTTGGTGTGAGCAGCGAAGTGCTCTCGTCTCTCTGATGACAGACTCATCTCCAGAGATCTGGTGACTGATTCTCCTCCAACGTGCGCACACACACACACACACACACACACACACACACACACACACACACACACACTTTTGATTTGCCAAAAGAATGAGAGGATCAGCCCGGGAAGCCATTACTGAGCCAAACTCCTCATTTACTGCAGCCAGTGTGTCGTCCCCTGAGACTTCCTCCTTAGGGGAGAGATTAAAAACGGAGGGATGACTGCAGTGCAGAGAGGAAGAGGAGGAAGAGGAAGAAGAGGAAGATGAGAGGAGAAGGAAGAGGATTCCCATCTCTTTATTTGGGGAAAAAAGCTTCAGATTCAGATTGAAGTGATGCTTCTGTTTTTTTCACAGTTCAACGTTGGCAATAACATTTTTAAAAAAAAAGTGTTTGTGTGTGTGTGTGTGTGTGTGTGTGTGTGTGTGTGTGTGTTCATTAGTCAGCGTTTGTTCATTTGCATCACACGACAGTTTACTTTTTTTTTTATCACCTTACATGATGCCCTTTTTCTCCTGGACAAATGACTGCTAATCAGCAGCCATTTTATAGCCTAAGATCTTTTTAATAAAATATTTAATAAACATAATAAACCTAATCTTTAATAAAAATCAGCTGGTAAAATGTCTGTAACGTTCCGTTCATACACCATGGTTTAGATTTTATTTGAAGTTAATAATTAGTGTATTTTACTGTGTAATGGAGCAGAGGTATGTAGAAGATGTAGAAGATGTCGAAGTCTTAACGGTTCCTAAAGGCTCTGTGTAGAACCCTGCTTCAAAGGGTTTTGCAATCATAAAGGTTGCAAGAAGAACCTTTTTAGCAGGGTGAGAACCCATAATTATCCACTTAACCCTTAAAGAACGCTTTTACTCTTAACTCTTACCATTAAACAATGTAAGAGGCTCTTTGTTTGTCCCCAATCCTTAAAGGTTCTTTGTAGAACCCTACGATGGAGTATTTCCCCACCAGGAAGGATTCTAAGAGTATAATTATCCAATGGACCCTTAAAGAACCATTAAAGAACCCTTTTTCTACTGGAAATTGCTATTTGTTGTCTTGCAAATACCCAGAACCTGCCAGACGTTTAACATTTATACAAAGTGTCCCGGTAGAACAGAGTGTCCTTATCAGATAGAACCCAAGTAGAACCCTTTTAACAGGCTAATAACTAATTACTTTAACCTTAATTACCAATGAACCCATAAAGAACCCATATTTATAAGATTGCACCAAGTACCAAGAGCTAAATAATAAACAGCTACAAAAGGGGTTCTATAAGGGTTCATTGGGTAAATACGGGTTCTGAGTCTCCTAACAGACAGTTTAGATAAATTCAGAACCTGTCAGGTGTTTAAATAAACTGTCTCGGTTCTTAGGAGGCTAAGAACATTTCATTATCCAATGAACCCCTGAATAACCCTTTTTTTAATATGGTACCAAAAGCTAAATGTTGAACTTTTAGGAAGATAAGAACTTCTAATTATCTAATGATCCCATAAAGAACCATTAAAAAAACATTTTCTAAGGGGTTCTACTAAGTAGCAAGAAGCTAAAAGTTAAACTCCTGACAGGTTCTAGATATAAAGCAGAAAATAATGAGCAATAATTTGGAGTTTATACCGAACACGTATCCAGTTAATTCACACACTTACAGAAAAAAATAGTTCTTCAAGGGTTCTTTATGGGTTCTTTGCAGTATCAGGAATCTGGAGTCTTGGAATCTTTCTGACAGGGAAACACTGTTATAGGGTTCTACAGAGAACACGTTAGGTCTGGGGACAACTGAAGAACCATTAAGGCTTATACAGCTGATAAAGAAGAGGAGGAGAAAAGGGCTTAAGGAAAATGAAGAGGAAGATGAGAAAGAGGAGAATATAATATCTGGAGCTTTAAAGAAAAGAAGAGAAGAAATGGGAAGAACGGGACGAATGAGAAGAGGAGGAGAAAGAGATGTGGAAAGTGGAATAGAAAAACTGTAACGGAAAAGAGAAGTAAGTGGAAGAGAACGGAGTGAGAAATAATTTTATAAATATCATCGTTATTGAAGATGAAAAAAAAAAAGAAAAAGAGGAAGAGGAAGATGAAGGGAAACAGGAAGATGACAAGGAGAACCGTGACAATTTTTGGAGGTTTAATGAGGACATGAAAGTGGAGGAAGAGGATGAGAAAAAAAAGAAGAGGATGAGGAGGAAGAAGGAAAAGGAGGATAAATGGATGAGGAAAAAGAGGATGGTTACGGTTTTGGAAAATCTGGAACTTTAGTGCCAGTAAAAGTCAAATGTTGCTTTACGACCAGAGCAGAGCTGAAAGAAACAGTCGAGAACGGTCATACATGATCACACACACACACACACACACACACACACACACACACACACACACACACACATGAAAACAAACATATACTCAAAACACACGGCTAACACTGACAATAGGGTAACAGGAGCATGCTGTGTGTGTGTGTGTGTGTGTGTGTGTGTGTGTGTGTAGTCTCAGTCTCAGTCTCAGATGCTCCTCCCACAGCATCTCTGTGTCTGAAGCGTGTTGATCACTTTTCTGGCCACAGGCTTCAGAATCTGCACTCTGATTTGAAACACTGAGACTCAGTAAACCTTTCAGAAGAAAACATTCACTGCACTGAAAAGTTCAGTGTCGTGCCTTTTGTAACATTTTGTACCGTGAGTAAATTGTGCTTCGGGAAAAGGTCTGTGATTCGCCGAATCATCCTCTTCTTGTGAAAGTGAGCGGGTTGAAAGAGAGAGAGAGTGAAAGACAGAAACGTGGCTTGTGAGCCTACATTAGCAGATCTGTATAAACTGACCTGCTGCAGTGCATTGTGGGATTGCTGCAGTTTAAGATGTGATTATAAAATGATTTTTAAAAAAAAATAGAGCATTGGAGAATCTGGTATGACTGCAAACGTATGGGTGGAGCGTGTGTATGCATATGTGGCTCTATATGTGTGTGTGTGTGTGTGTGTGTGTGTGTGTGTGTGTGTGTGGTCTCACCGTCCTCCGTGGGGACGTAGATGTTGAGGTAGAGACAGTCCTCGCTCTGATCCTGCAGGTACGCAGCAGCAGCGTCCAGGTTCTCCGTAAACCACACAGGCATCATGATTTCGGGCAGCGCTCCGTGGACGTTCTGCGGGCATGCAGGCGGGAACCGTGTGGCGTTCCGGATGTCGTGCCAGGCTCCGGGCGCTTCGGGGGGCTGGAAGCGTCGATCTCCGATGGGTGGCGTGGCGTACGGAACGCCGAGGAACTGTTCCACCGGGCCCAGGATCTCGTTATTCAGCTCCTTCCGGATGCCGCGGATCTTCCCGTAACTGGTGGAAACGATGGGGTGTTTGGAGGCGCTGTAATCCGAGCGCTGGCACGAAGAGAGCGCCAACCGGAGCGCCAATCCCAACAACCATACCAAGCACGTGTCCCATTTACGGCGAGGGCGGGAAAACGGACGCCGGCGTCCGCCGTCGCAGGGTAGAGACATGGCCAAGGGTGAAGAGGGTACGGAGGAGGAAAGTTCCTACTTCCTGTCTCGAGGGGATCAAAGTAAAGGGTACTGGTGGGAAAAGGGGAGGGGCTGGAGATACAGTGTTTTTGTGTGTGTGTGTGTGTGTGTGTGTGTGTGTGTGTGTGTGTGTGTGTGTGTGTGTGGCCTAGCGGTGCACGAGAGAGGCCTGACGCAGAGTGCTGAAGAGCTTCATGCTGACGTTACTGCACCATCCACATCGTCCTCACTGAGCTCCGTCAGCTTCCTGCAGAGAGACAGCGAGAGAGAGAGAGAGAGAGAGAGAGAGAGAGAGAGAGAGAGAGAAATAATAAAAGGAGGAAGAGAGATAATAGAAGGAGAGAGATTAGGATATGAGGAGAAAAAGACAATTTAACAGAAAAGGAAAGATAGAGAGACAGATAACACAGAGAGCAAAATAGTGAAAAAGATGTAGAGAGAGAGTGAGGAAGAAAGACGTGGAAGAAATAGTGAAAGAGGGAGAGAGACAGAGTATGAAATAGAGACAATAAAAAAAGAAAACAGAGATAAAGAATAGAGAGAACAGAGACGAGAGAAATAGAATAAAAGAGGAAGAGTGTGTGTGAGAGATAGACAGAGGAAGAGAGTAAGACAGATAGAGATGGATGGGAAGGAAAGATGGAAAGAGAAACAGAATGTTAGAGACAAACAAAAGACATGGAGAGAGATGTATAGTGAAGGATGGATGGATAGAAAGTAAGAGAAAGAGAAAATTAAGTAAGAGAGAGCCAAAAAGATTGGCAATGGGATTAGCAAGAGGGAGAGAGAGGGAGAGAGAGAGAGAGAGAGAGAGAGAGAGAGAGAAAGAGCAAGACATAAGAGTAAAAGAGAAAGAGATAAATGGAGAGACAATACAAGCGGAAGCGTGAAAGAGAAAAGAAAGAGAGAAAGGGAGAAACATGGAGAGAGAGAAATTGTGGAAAAGAGTGAGGAAGAAAAAGAGAAGGAAGAGAAGATGAGAAGTGAGTGATAGAGTGAATGAGAAAGAGAAACAAAAGAGAAAGAAAGAGAGAACGTGTGAAGGAAAATAAAGGGACAGAAAGAAAATACAAAGGAAAGAGAGATGGAGAGAAAAGAAAGGATAAGGTGAAGAGTTCAGAGAGTGAAAAAGAAAGAGAGGAGAACAGACAGAGAGGGAAAGTTAAAGCTATAGCACTTGTAGCTAACTGCTAAGTCAGAAGCCACACACACACACACACACACACACACACACACACACACACACACACACACACAGAGGCTATGCTAACTGCTACTTAGCAATGTTTTTTATTTAGGGCCGTCTGTGATTTCATTCAGAAATAAATGACAAACAGAAACAAGCCACGCCTCCTTCACAGAAACAAGCCACGCCTCCTTCACAGAAACAAGCCACGCCTCCTTCACAGAAACAAGCCACACCTCCTTCACAGAAACAAGCCAAGCCTTCATTACAAAAATAAGCCACACCTCCTACTCAGAAACAAGCCACGCCTCCTTCACAGAAACAAGCCACGCCTCCTTCACAGAAACAAGCCACACCTCCTTCACAGAAACAAGCCACACCTCCTTCACAGAAACAAACCACACCTCCTTCACAGAAACAAGCCACACCTCCATCAGTGAGACTGACAACCGAAAAAAAGGCCACGCCTCCTTTAGTAGGAATGACAGGACAGAAACTGAGGCCACGCCTCCTTCACCTCCTTCACCGTAACACACAATTACAAGCCTGAAGCTGATTATTGATTATAACAGCAGTGTTTTATTCCTCTTACACCACAACAATCTCCCACCGATTACACTTTATATTTTATTAAAGAACAAAACATCTTATCCATTTACAGTCACACTGAATGTTTGTGAAACACGTTCCTGTTGTCACTTACGTTATAGCAGCTGTAAACACTCGTTCCCTCACCAGCCGCTCTTTATTCTCTCTCTTTGACTCTAATAAGACCAAAAAAATCGCAGCTTGTTGCGCACGTTACCGAGAAACCGCAAAGAAGCGTAAACTCCTCTGTCCTGAAGACGTCGGAAAACTTAACGTCAGAGCTTTACCTCTGACTGTTACAAAGCACTGACACTGGAGACTCCTTCCATACGTGTTACATTTACAGAAAACTTCACCACATCAACGATTACACGTTTTTTTTATACACTTTTGTACACGTCCCCGTGAGTTACTATAGAAACGATAACCATTAGGACGAGCCTCATATTAATTAGCGATAAAGCGTACGTTAGATCAGGCAGAATTTGTTTCAGTTAAGCTGAAATGATTCTAACGTACCTGTAAAGTGGAGATGAGATGGAGCTGTGTGTGTGTGTGTGTGTGATGAAATGCCATGATGTTTGCATATTTATGAGACACAATTAAGGCCAGAGGCTCGTCCATCGCTAACAGGCTGCAGTCAGAACTTTTACATATGCATTTCACGCTTTGACCCCCTATCGTCTCTCTCTCACACACACACACACACACACACACACACACAAACTAACTAATAGCAAAACCAGTGTTTGTTCAGAGCATCGAACCCCAAAAATAACATAAGATGAAAGTAGACGCTGCCTTGAAATGTGTGTAATTAGAGTAGAATAATGAAAGAATTAAAGGATTAAAGCGACATGTGCAAACGACTTACAGGATCAGGATCGAGCTCGAGCGTCGCTTAACGATTCCTCTTATAGAAATAAAAGAAATAAGACGTTAAAGAATGACAAAATCAAAAAAAAAAACATGAATATTTGCTTGCATTTGTATGAGGTTTATCCGAATTTCTTCTGTTGCTATGTAAAGTGGGCGGGGCTAATTAACTAATTAGATTATGCATCACAATCACATGGCTGATTTAAATGGATGAAAATACTGTAATAATAATAAGAAGAAGAAGAAAATGCAGAGCGATTACTCTCTGTAAACAAGTCCTCCACCGGCCGCTAGGTTTTTCCTAAGTGGTTGCTAGGGTGCTAAGTAGTTTCTATAGCAACCCAGGTGGTTACTAGGGTGTGCTTGGTGTTTGCTATGGTATTCCCGGTGGTTGCTAGGCTGTTGCTATGCTATCCCAGGTGGATGCTAGACCGTTGCAAAAACTGGATAACAGTAGTGTTGCGCACTGTGCAAACACTAATAATAATAATAATAATAATAATAAATATACAGAAAAAACAGATTGTTGTGAAAGTTATTGTAAAAAAGTTTAAAAGTTCTGTATTTCCCTCCACTTTTGCTGCTTGAGACTCTTAAAAACTGTTTGTTATTTTACTGTGTGTCACGAACACAGCGCTAACGAACGTTATGTTAAATTAACACTGGTCCTAGGACAGAGCCGTGAGGAACACCACGATGTCCAAACAGCGGCAAATGCTTTGTTTCATGGTTTTAATTGATTCATGGTCAATTGATTTGATCTGCTGTGGATACGGACTAGCTGTTGTTTAGCAGGTATGCGAGAGATACAAACGATTTTTCATCTGCTGCTTGATAAACACAGCTCTGAGTGGGCGTGGCTTGAAGGTCATAGTTGGGAATGTGGGCGTGTCTAAAGCTAGCTAACGTCGGCTGCACTGTTCAGAAGGCAGCAAAAAGGACGGATGTCTTCTAAGAGCTCTATGAATGCAGCATTGAGTGTGTGTGTGTGTGTGTGTGTGAGCTGAATGCTGTGACCCACAGGGGAGTGTTAGCGATGAGCTACAGTCGTGTTGCTGTCAGTTTGGACATGCCAATAAAGCACTCGGAGCGAACAGATGTAATGGAGACCTAATCGAGCATGTGTGTGTGTGTGTGTGTGTGTGTGTGTGTTGGGGGGCGGGGCTGTAAAACACCCAATAGCTCTGCTCCTGAGCTCCATATTTCTCTCACTAAGCGATTTCATCACTGTTAAACACTTCCATCACTTCATCTCACCCTGGTGCTGAGCAGAGAGGATTATGGGTAATGAAAACGGACCTGAACACATTTCTTATGCTTGTTATTTTTCCATTACTCACAGAGACTTGACCTGCCCTTTGTACACCTTACATGTACCGTACACTACTTTATGCAGACAGGAATTATGGGTAATTATGGGAATTGTTCATTGACTACAACATTCCATTACTGATAAACAACACATTGGGGAGAAGTGCCCTTCATGCACCCTACATGTGCCCTTCATGCACTCTATATGTGTCCTACATTTCACCTTCCTTCATGTACCATTCATAATCCCTACATGCACCCTACATGTGCACTTAATGCATCCTGTATGTGCCCTACGTGTGCCCTTCATGCACCCTGTATGTGCTCTACATTTGCCCTACATGCACCCCTCATGCAACCTACATGTACCCTACATATGCACTTAAGGCACCCTATATGTACCTGAAATGTGCACTTCATGCACCCTGTATGTGCTCTACATTTGCCCTACAAGTGCCCTTCATGCGCCCTACGTGTTCCCTACATGCACCCTACATATGCCCTACATGTGCCCTTCATGCACCCTAAACTGTGCCCTTCATGCACCCTGTATGTGCTCTACATTTGCCCTACATGTGCCCTTCATGCGCCCTACATGCGCCCTACTCTGTGTGATGAAAGGTGTTAAATCTCCATCCTCCTCTCTGGATCTTCTTCCATCCTGCGCTTCACTCCTTCTTTCCCCTCACCAGCTCCCCGTCACGACTCAGATGTGTATCACTTTCGTACGTCACACGAGTGTGCACTTGAGGCATGAGAGGAGGAGCGTGTAGCGTCGAGAGGCTTCTTCAGCAGGACGACACTTGGCATCCCGTGTGATTCTTACCTTCTCACGCTCACACGTACAGCTGTGGTGCTGATGTTCTCCTACACACCTGCTCTACAGGGACTCAAGCGGAAAAAACTCATTCTTTTTCGAGTGGAAGAGAGCTCTTATCTGCTGCTCAAAAAGGGTCCCTACCTAGAGCCTAGGGAGGAACGTCCTTCATAAAACGCATCGCGTATCAAATGCTAGCTGTTAAGACACAGTGGAAATGAACACTGCGAGTGATGTGCTAGCGATTATTCAATCACTGTTTGATATTCGACTCAGTAGAAGACTTCGTCTTTGCGTCATCCATGCGTCGTTTCCCAGCATGCATTGCTCCATTTCATAAGTACGCAAATATAAGTTGATGAAACAGCCAGTAACGAAGCAAGAAAAAAAAAAAAAAAACGCTAATAAGTGTGACATGAAACGGCGACAAAAAAGGAGGTGTGAAAAAAATAATGACGAAAATCTCGATAATTAATGCATCGCCATGGAAACGATGCTGCTTTTAAACAGTTAGAGGGATGCCTACACGTATACACACACACACACACACACACACACACACGGTGCAAAATATGCCGAGAGCCAAACATTACTTTCCAACAGTAAACAGGAACCAGAGTGTCGTTTATTGGGTTTTATTAATCTGTTAACGCTAAAGTCACGGGTCGCTAAAGGATCGATGATTATCGCCCATCGCTCATCGGGGCGTCGCCGCGGGGGGTCTTTTATCGTCTCTGTGGCGACAAATGCAATCAGCAGAACATCAAACACCCGGAGAGTCTGATCAGAATGAAGGATTCCTCCTTTCCACCGGAGCGACACGTCAGCAGCAACAGACACCGCGTTAATGACATCTCCTGTTAGCTTCGCTGGTTGTTGCCATGGCAACAGTGAGGACAGGAGGCTCATCTCACAGCGATCGTCTACAGTCTCACAACTTCCAAACTCCATGCGGAATATCAGCTGATACGACACTTTATGTCCGTCGCACCAACGTTGCCATAGCGACAGAGTTCGCATTCTTCCTCCGGATGTTATTTATAATAAATGCTGAGAGCTTGTTGGAGGTGTCACTGCCTAGTTACTGTTGCTAGGCTATGATTGGTTAGTTGGTGTTATCAGGACGGGCTTTAATGAAGGGTCAAGTGTCATGCTACAGGCTTCTGTGTGTGTGTGTGTGTGTGTGTGTGTGTGTGTGTGTGTGTGTGTGTGTGTGTGTGTGTGTGAGATGTCAGAATTGCTCCAACATCATCCTAATTTCCGTATTTACCCATTCACTGCATCCACACGGCGCCGCCCTGCTGGTGGAGCGACTTCACAAACTGAGTCGAATTAAATTCAGAGCTTCCTCAGAGATATTTCCAAAAATGTCATCACACTGTGGAGGAGCTGGATGTGAGAATCACTGACGCCTCGGAGCACGAGAACACACCACGCTGCACACACACAGCTCGGATACAACCTGGGCTTGTGTTAAACAAGCTACTTAACGCAGGAGGCGCTGCTTATTACTGCTTATTACTGCTTATTACTGTTTACTACTGCTTATTACTGCTTATTACTATTAATGCTTATTACTGCTTATTACTGTTTACTACTGCTTATTACTGCTTATTACTATTAATGCTTATTAGTGCTTATTAGTGCTTATTAGTGCTTATTACTGCTTATTACTATTAATGCTCATTACTGTTTATTACTGTTTACTACTGTTTATTACTGCTTATTACTATTAATGCTTATTACTGCTTATTACTGTTTACTACTGTTTACTACTGCTTATTACTGCTTATTACTATTAATGCTTATTAGTGCTTATTAGTGCTTATTACTGCTTATTACTATTAATGCTCATTACTGTTTATTACTGTTTACTACTGTTTATTACTGCTTATTACTGCTTATTACAGTTTATTACAGCTTATTACAGCTTATTACTGCTTGCTAATATTTCCTTTTGCTTATTACTATTTAAAATCTGTTTCATGTTCTTTACTACTACTGATTAAAATGTCCTGCTTATGACTGTTAATACTCTATTATTACTTCATACTGTTTATAACTGCTTAGATTTATTCCTCTATAATACTCGAATACTGTTTTCTACTGTTTATTGTTTTTTTTACCAATGTTTATTATTATTAATACTCTTTAATATTGCTTCATACTGTTTACTACTGTTTAATACTATTTACTGTTGTTTATTCCTGCTTATGACCGTTTCATACTCTTTATTACTGTTTATTGCTGCTTACTACAGGTGATTTATTGCTCTGTAATACTTTAATACACAGAGTTTATAAGCCGCTCGCTGGTTCTCTCGGGTCAGTGTGTGTGTGTGTGTGTGTGTGTGTGTGTGTGTGGGCAGACAGATAAAAGCGAGTGTGAACTCCAACAACCGCTCTGCTGCCATTACACACACCTCAAGCGCTCTCTCTCTCTCTCTCTCTCTCTCTCTCTCTCTCTCTCTCTCTCACACACACACACACACACACACACACACACACACACACACACACGTTTAGTTGGAAAGTACATCAAAAAGAAGCCAGAACAGAATGCAAAAAAAAAAACCACAACCAAAAACTGAAATTCGAGCTGAAAATCTCCCTAAAAAACAGCCTCAGTATATTTTATTGGCTTCTTTTCCCACTAGACTCCAGCGGGTGCACGATATCCTCTCGCAACGCAGCACTAACCTTCATAACGTTACAGGATATTCTCCACTGTCCGAAATTCAGCCGTGAATTTCAAGATGATTAAAACTCAGAACGCTCACGATGTAGTGGAGAGGGTGTGGCCTCTGGTACACGGTGCGCGCGCTGAGAAACAGGAAGTAAGAGATACAGAAATATACTTCAAATATTGCAAGTAGGATTAAAGACTAAAGAACAGCATGAAGGTGGAATATGTGCGTTATTTTCGCTCACGTGAAACACGCCTGTGCTATTACGCACCGAACATGACTGCAGTTTGACGTGGAGTATTATTGACCTGACAAATTTCTGTTAAAATCTGCACAACATTAAAAGAACAGAAAGTTTCTCATTTCTTTGAGATATTTGTTAGCCACGTTGAAAAACTTACAGAAAAATAAGTTATGCATAGACGGCAAATGAAACAAATGCATTTTAGACTGTGAAGCTATGATACTGTAATCCTACTACACTGCTCGAATAATGATTAGGGGGCGTGGTCAAAGGGTGTGGTCAAAAGGGTGTGGTCAAAAAGGGTGTGGTCAAAAAGGGTGTGGTCAAAAAGGGTGTGGTCAGGGCAAGAATGAAGCTGTAAGAACCTGACGAAGGTACAGTGTCACTGATAGATCACTTTTAAGTGAAGTGTGTGTGTGTGTGTGTATGTATGCGTGTGTGTGTGTGTGTGTGTGTGTGTGTGTGTGTGTGTGGTCCTCAGAGAAACGAGGCCTGTGATTGAGCTGCAGGTCCAAGCTGACGTGGGAGGACACATTCATCTTCTAAAGTAATTACACATCAATACCATCCATCGGAGGAGGAAGTGGGCGGAGCCAACGACCAACAGCGGCGTAATAAATCAGTCGCTTCATCACGACACGTGGTCGAGAGAGAGAGAGAGAGAGAGAGAGAGAGAGAGAGAGAGTACAGGATAAAGGCAGAGTTTACAGGTGACATAACACCACTCTGCAGTGACGTTTAACACGCACAATGCTGTCATTACAGCCGCTTCGGTACATCGCCAAATGACTGACAGCGGAGGTCACATGACAGAGTGGTTGTCACCTGACTGACAGCGGAGGTCACATGACTGACGGTGGCAGTCCAATGAGTGACAGGTCACATGACTGTCTATTTGTGCTGTGGATTTTTTTTTTTTTTTTGCTAGCAACCTAGCATCAGACTAACCACTGTATTACGTACTGTATTTCACTGGTTTATGCTAATCTTGTTGAAGAAGTGAAAAGAAAAACAGGTTAATTTAGGAAAACTAATCAGAGAAAACAGCATTTCAGACTACATGTGTCTAGTTTGTTTGCTAATGTTAATGATAATGTTATCTTCCTATCAGTAGCTATTTGAAGTTCGATAGCTAGCACAGTAATGTTGGGATTATTTTATTGTGCAATTTAAACCAGTAGCCGGATTTACTAGCAAGCTAGCGAGCACCGGGCTAACCACTTCTTCAAAAAGTTACTAGTTTCGTAAAGGCAAGTAATAAGCAAAAACAATAATAGTAATAATAATAATAATTTAAAATTTGTTTTGAAATTGTATACTAATGCATTAATTAGCAACATTAGGAAGAACGCGGTCCACTGGAACCCCATTACAGACCAATAGAAACACCTTCAAACCCACTAGGAACCACTACAAATCTCTAATCATTTCAAATTCATTTTTAAAACAGATAAATATAAAAACTATTAAAAAATTTTTAATGTTCATTCGAGAAACCAAGTGTTTTGTTTCATGCTGAAAAAAAAACTTTTTACTGCAATAATTTTGTTTTTAAAGCTAAAAAAAAAATCTCTTTTGGCATTATTTTGGTTTTTAGAGCATAACACATATAACATTATAACATAATTACTAAAAAAAATAAAATAATGGAATTAATAATAAAATGAAATGTTAATAAAAAATATATAATAATTTTTTTTGGCTGGGAAAAAAAAAAAAAAAAGATCAGTTCAAGTAAAGATTTTTTGTTGCAGCAACTGCAGTCAGGAATAAATAAATAAATAAATAAATAAATAAATAAAGGCAGCCATGTCCAGAGTTTTTAAGTGAGTCTGTTCACTGTTCTCAACCGTCCAGCTCGTTCTTTTTCTTCTTCTTCTTCTCATTTTTTAAAATTTTGATAGACTTTTGATAGATATATACGATATTTCATATACGAGACGCAGCATCGTGGGAAAATCTTTTAAATCGCCCAGCACTGAACCGAGCGAGGCAGCGTCGCGTCCCTGCCACGAGTCGCTCTCTTTATTTCCTCTTCAGTGTGCTTGTAACATTTAACAGCCGATGTTTTTAATGGGATTGCAGCTGAGCAGGACGATGCGCTGCTCTCAGGCTTTTTAAACGCCGCTCCTTCATTTTGTTATAATTACTCCGGACTATTCATCCTCCCGCACGCCCGAGTCACGCCGCATTAACATTTAAAAGAGGAAAGAAAAAAAAAAAAGCGCAATTAAAAAGTTCCTTCGCAGTAAAGGTCAGGCAAAGATGGAGGATGTGCTTCATTCTGCATGGAAGATGACTTCATAGCCAAGGAGCTTTTCAGTGTCGGGAACTTTTTAAACATAAACAAACTTCAGGATTTTGTTTATTCACGATCTTGTTCGCTCGTGAACAACAGCTAGCTAACGCCTTGTACACGCTACAGCATTTATATAATCCTAACCATATGGAAAACGCCAGAACTCCGATATAACGACAGATTTCAATTATTTTTTTTTTTATTTATCAAACGTTTAAGATTATATTTAACTCTACAAAAAAATTGAGCATTTTCTTTGCTAATGATGCTACATAGCTAATAGCTACTGATGTTAGCAGAAGGTTGGCCAGGTTCGCTAGCGTCAGACTAACGACTGTATTATGTATTTGAAATCAATATTTATTGCTGATCCTGTTGAAAGATTTGACTCAACCTTCAATCATCAAACGTTTCAAACGTGCTCACAAATCAGAATTTCTCGTAAACAAATTTAACTTCAGAACAAATCTTAGTATCGCCTGCGTGATTTAGTGCTACGTGCTAGCTAGCTCGGGGTTCTCAAACTAGCAGTCGCGACCTCACTGATAGAAATTCACAATCTCCTCCTTAGTTTCATGCCGTTACTTTACAAACTAATATTATAATTATGGCTCGAACTACGAAGACAGATTTCAGATGTTACTCAGAGTCGCATTTGAACAAGTCGTGCTAGCTTAGTATTTTTCTCTTTATTCGCACTAGCGTAGGAGTTCAGCAATAAAAATTGATAAATTTCTTCATCAAGCTACCTCTGATGGTTCTTCAACAATATCGAGTGACTCTGACTCTGTGGAACAATAGAAGTCAAGAAATGAAACACGAAAATATGAAACATTTCCTGAATCTGGAGTCCGAAATTATAAATCTGGAATTTAAAAAAAAAAAGTAGCACGATCAAAAAATTCATAATTCATCCATTTGGGTTTGTTTGGGAAACTTTTCTGCTGGCAGCTGATTTTAATTAAATCTGTAAAAATTACAAGAAATAAAAGTTCCAGTAATTAAGAACAGGGCAAGCTGTTCATCTGGATTTAAAAACGCTGATGATATCATTAAACATCGTTGTCTTATTGCGCAACTGATTATAAAACCCAATTCTTCCAATAAATAAATCTTTTGTTTTGGTCCTCAACTGATATTTTTCCAGCACTGAGTGTGAAACCTCCGACTCCACAGCGGCGCAAAATCAGAAAACCAGAAGTAAGCAGGTCACGCGCCGAGACCAGGAGCACGTCTCTGAAGGCTCTCGGAGAAAGCAGAAGAACGGATGACTGACAGTTCAAATAAACACACAGCCTGGCTGCTGCTCTTCTCCATCTGATCTGATGGTTTTTTTTCTCCCTCACATGGCTGAAAAATCACACGTGAGACTGTAACAATATAACCTACATTCACTGCGCCGTGACGAGGACTAGACACGTGAAGGTCTCTGCTGCTTTAAACATCCATCAGCTTCTTAATTGTCGCCCGATCAATAGGACCAGTGATGGAGGCGAGTCCTCGTGTTCCACGTAGGTCAACATGGCTCGGGTTTAATCTTTACTCATTTATCATCAGGACTGTGTGTTAAGGTTTTCGCCGAAACGAACTAAAAGCTCCTATCAGATCTTCTTTGTTAATAAACGCCAATCAGATGTAAATCAGATGTACATTTAGCCACGCCCACAAAACTCCATAAGAGATAAAGCTGATAAGATTTCAAGATTTCAAGACATAAAGATGATGATGAAGAAAGACAGTGGAGAAGATGGTGATGATTAAAGATGCTGGTGAAGACAGTGGTGAAGAAAGACGGTGGTGAAGAAAGACGGGTGGTGAAGACAGTGGTGAAGAAAGACAGTGGTGAAGACAGTGGTGAAGATGATGATGAAGAAAGACGGTGGTGAAGACGGTGGTGAAGAAAGACGGCGGTGAAGACAGTGGTGAAGATGATGCTGAAGAAAGACGGTGGTGAAGACAGTGGCGCCGTTAATGCGTCTAGAATCCACTTTTCCACTCCTACATTGAACGACTTCTCGGACATCCGATCAGACTGCGGTCTGGAAAACCAGGCTTGTTTACGGCTCTATCGCTAATAAAATCTAAAGAGAGACAGTCCAACTCAATGGGACGCAACACTGCTAATTAGCGAGCCCGGTTAAAGTAGCTGTGTAAGTGCTCGAATGTGGCCAGTATGGGACGTTTGGGACCTAATGGAGACGTTTAGGGACACGTCCCTATGCTCAGCTTCCTGAGAGAGAGAGAGAGAGAGAGAGAGAGAGAGAGAGAGAGTAAACAGTGGGAGTAATGAAAGGGAGTGTGAGGGTTTATTAGGGAAGGACTCATTGATGTGATTAACGTCAAACGGCTGCTGAGAGTAAACACGTTTCTGAAGAGCGAGAGAGAAAAGCGAGGAGCCGAGGTTACGGATCGATACGCAATCTCAAAATCATCACCTCCAAATGAAGCCGAAGAACGAGTCGATACTCGTCATCTCACATCACAAATAACGGCCTCTCGATATTATCGCGATATTACACTGCAGACATGATCTCTTAGTAAGCGTAACTCAGAAATATGTTACATTTACAGAAAACTTCACCATATCAACGATTCCACACGGTTACACACGTGAGCTGTTGCTATGGAAACGATAACGTATCAGAACGAGCGCGTTAATACAAACCTGCGATCTGCAGCTGCACTACTGTCAGAGCTGCTGTTACAGAAAATGAATCAACATCTTTCTGACCAATCAGGATCCAGAATCCAGCAGCTGTGGTGTAAATATAATGAAATATTGAGGCTTTGTTCCTCCGTGATGCTCACCTTCAGGCGGCTCGAATTAGAACGCATTAAGTAATCAGTAATTAATTCATAACACTGAATTTTACAGTGAAATAATGAGGATGAAAATAAATAATGGCACCATCTCTGTATGGGAAAAGGGTTTTAACCAATAGGAATCAGGATCACAAAGATTAAAGATAAAAGGCTTCATCCAAAGCAAAAGATCCGTCTGTCCCTGTCTTTGTCTGTCACTCTGTCTGTCTCTCGCCATCTCCCTTTCTGTCTGTCACTCTGTCTGTCTCTCTTAGTCTCTCTGTCTGTCTGTCTCTCTTAGTCTTTGTCTGTCTCTCTTAGTCTCTCTGTCTGTCTGTCACTCTGTCTGTCTCTCTGTCTGTCACTCTGTCTGTCTCTCGCCATCTCCCTTTCTGTCTGTCACTCTGTCTGTCACTCTGTCTGTCTCTCTGTCTGTCACTCTGTCTGTCTCTCTTAGTCTCTCTGTCTGTCTGTCACTCTGTCTGTCTGTCTCTTTCCATCTCTCTGTCTGTCTCTCTGTCTGTCACTGTCTCTCTGTCTGTCTCTCTCCATCTCTCTCTCCATCTCTCTGTCTGTCTCTCTTTCTGTCTCTTTCTGTCTCTCTGTCTCTCTTTCTGTCAGTCTCTCTGTGTCTCGCTGTCTCACTGTCTCTCTGCAGATTGGATGAAGCGTTGCCTCTGGACTGCACCCGTGATGTTGTTCAGGTGTGATCTGTGTTTCTGAACGTATAAATAATTAAAAATAGTGTTGTGAACAGCAGGAAGAAGAAAACCGCAACACACACACACACACACACACACACACACACACACTCTCTCTCTCTCTCTTGTTCTCCTCAGGGCTGGTTGTTTCCATCTCACTAAACTCGGCCATGTCCCAAAAAAAGCATCTGATTTGAAGATCAGTGGCTCTTTTAGTCCTGAGTGAAACCTGAGACATGGCGTGTGCAGATACGTAAGAGATCCCGGCCAACAAACAGTCCAAATATCGGTAAATATCAAAAAAGAGATGAAATGAAGAAATGAAAAACGCTGTGCTAAGGTAGCTAATGTTCAAAAGCTAGATCAGATCAATTTGCCATTAGCTACAGTCCACGTAGCTTTTACAAATTTACTAGTCAGATTTACACGCTAAGTTTCATTCAAGCGCCTGGCAGCTAATTCATGCTAATTAATATGTGGATTTTTTTTCGAACCTCGCTATTGTTTGGCTAAGCCGAAGCTTCCGGAGCGAACACTGAGTAGCTGTTAGCGAACGATGCTTGGTTTCAGGGTTGCTGGCGAGATATTTTGGTTAATGCGAGGTTAAGCAGATAGCTAGCTTGTAAATAAAATCACGGCTCATGTTAATCCTGATTCTGTGGCTGGTTCTCTGTCAGGACAATTTAAACCCCATCCCAGAAAAAATGTATATCCAAGGGGCCGATTCTCACAGACTCAGCTCAAATCAAAAAACTGCACATCGTAAAAGAATTCTTTGGACAGGAATTGATTTTATTCTCTCGTACGGTCTTAAAAGATCGCTGAAATGTCTGTACAGTCTTTAGTCTAAGTCGTGTTGGATAAATGTAAAATGTAAAAATAAAAAGCTACAAATTATATACAGTGTGGAAAAAAATGCCTTGCTTACTTGTGTAGCAGAGCCGAAATGGTGTATATTTATTCAGTGTCAGTGACACACACACACACACACACACACACACCCCTCTGTGAGACAGGTAAAGGTGTAAGGGAGTTCCCCAGGACTTGAGGGAGCTCATTAGCAGATGGAAACGCGGCGCGTTCAGGGCCGGTGTTTCTGCAGCGCTGCTGACGAACAGCTTTTGATGTGAGAAAGCTGTTAAGTTCAAGCAGGTGATTCATTACCTGCAGTGCTTGTGTTTGGTGTGTGTTCAGTGTGTGTGTGTGTGTGTGTGTGTGTGTGTGTGTGTGTGTGTGTGTGTGTCTCAGCCTCATCTAATGCACATTAAATAACACAAGTTCATAAATTCACACGTTCCTGCTTAACACGTGGCGACGATCGGCCAAGAAAGTCAGGTCCGACTCTCAAAAAAACGTTTTTCATCAAACTGTCCTCACTTAATCCTTATTATTCAGAAATACATTACTTTAAAATGGTGAGAACTCTGTTGCTAGGCAACTGGGAAACACACTGAGACACCAAGTAGAGGCTTGATACAAAGCTGAGGCTTGGCTAGATAGTGATTTAGCGATTTAGCTAACTAGCTAGTATTTAGTGACCCTGGAGATGAGACAGAATTGTCAAGACTATCAACCTTTACCTCAGATGTGTTGGTAAATTACTAAAAAAAAGATTCGTTTGACTAAAATTACACTGTTATTAAACTTAGCATCGACTGCTAACCAAAACTAGTAAGAAACCTTAAACACCGGGTTTCAACTCGTAAAGTCAGTCAGTGAAATCTTCTTAGAAACGTGAGAAAAATAATAATATGAATGTAGCCAGACATTAATTCAGTTAGTATACTCTTTTATGCACCGTGTTACATCTCATCTATAGTTATCTTTTAGCCAATAATCTTTTAGCTAACAACAGCTATCTTTTAATTGTGTCTTTTCAATTATAGCTAACAACAGATTGTACAGCATAGAACTGTAGTAACTGTAATAACCACATGCAGTTTATATTCCCTTTTTTTCTCTTTAGCATGTATGTTGTAATTTTCTGGATTAGCCTGACTATATTAAGCCGACTTTTTTTTTTTTTTTTTACTGACGCCACCAAAGTCGGAGCTCACAGAAAAAATACAAGTTTCCGAGTTGCGACTGCGACATTGCTGTGGCGTTCAAGTGCGCTCTCTTCGTAATTACGATATTTCCGACAGGACGTGAAGGCAGCATGAATCCGGGAGGATGGACAGCCATGGTTAGGTGATTACTGCTAGTCATACTTACTGTAGGGAATTTTTTTTTTGAGGACTTGGTAGTGCACTCAGACTTTCCATCATCTGCATATGACATTTAGACTCAATTAGCGGCAAACGGGCAAAACCTTATTGGCAGGAAATGGTATCGGAAGAATCGTCAGACTCGGGCACCATCATAAACCCTGCACCTGGCATTAAGTGCTGCTAATGCATCTGTATAAATAATGTAATATTCTTCTGATCTCATCACCTAATGCAGCAGAGGAGAAGAAAACTGAGTGGTGGTCGGGTAAAGGTGTAGGATAACAGCACGGAAATTACGTTATAGCATTACCTGAAGTTTGTGTGTGTGTGTGTGTGTGTGTGTGTGTGTGTGTGTGTGTGTGTGTCAAAAAAAAATTGATGACATTTTTAATGCAAAAGATTTGTACGTATATGGCATTCAGCGTCATCAAATGTTCTATAGATTATAATATGAACATTTTATATGATCTATTAAGTTATATAATATATTTTGAATCCAGACTTCGGTGCTACACCACCGCTTTACCTGGAACTCCGCACTCCTATACGAGCTCATACGATTAAATCACATCATATACATCAGATGGAATTACTTCCATATCACGGCTGATGTGATATTAATCCATAGAAGAGACTTTAATGTGATATAAAATCATATAATGTGATCAGCGAGCAGAGTTCAGTTCCCCAAAATGCACAGTAATACTGTAACTTCATCTGATGTAGCGTTCTACCCATTACACAACGGAAATTATATTTTAAAAAAATTTTATATAGCTGTTATAAGTACTGTGTAATATATACATACCGGTTCCTTACGTCTATAAGGCAATAGGGTCTGTTCCAGAATTATTGGCACCCTTTATGCAAATGAGCAGAAACGTAACATTTCTGTAAAACGATTAATGCGTTCAGTAAGCGATGTTTTGAGTGTTAACATATTGATTAGTTTTAACACTTTTTTTTTTATTAGACTATAAAGGTTTTTAAGTAGTGTTTAAAAAAAAAAAAAGAAAGGGACAGGACCTGAGGTCCGACTGGTTACAGTGACCTTTCAAGATGGAGCCATGATCTGATTGGTTATGATAACATTTCCGAACAGAACAGTGATCCAGCTGGTTAGAGTGGCATTTTGGAGGGGAACTGGAATGACATTTCCGGAGGGAATCCACAATATGTGATCCAATTGGTTACAGAAACAGTTTGAGACAGAACTGCGATCTGATTGGTTACAGCCACACTTTGAGAGGAAACTGGGTTATGAGAGGTTTCAGTCACATTACGCATGAGAACTGTGATCTGATTGGTTACAGTAACATTTCAGAAGAGAACTTTGTTTCTATCGTTACTGTGGAATTTTGGAAAGGAACTGTGGTGTGTCGGGGAGGAAACTCTGATCTGCAAAGCGTCTCAGGAAATGCTTGTTAGTTAGAGAACATATTTACAAATGAGATAACGAAGTAGATAACTGGAAACCAGCGCTTGATTGGTTACAGCAGCATCCTGAGAGGGAAGTGCAATCTGATTGGTTACAGCGGCATTCTGAGAGGGAAGTGCAATCTGATTGGTTACAGCGGCATTCTGAGAGGGAAGTGCAATCTGATTGGTTACAGCGGCATTCCGGGAGGGAAGTGCAATCTGATTGGTTACAGCAGCATTCCGGGAGGGAAATGCAATCTGATTGGTTACAGCGGCATTCTGAGAGGGAAGTGCAATCTGATTGGTTACAGCAGCATTCCGGGAGGGAAGTGCAATCTGATTGGTTACAGCGGCATTCTGAGAGGGAAGTGCAATCTGATTGGTTACAGCGGCATTTCAAGAGGGAAGTGCAACCTGATTGGTTACGGCGGCATTCGGAGAAGGAACTGCGATCTGATTGGTTACAGTGACATTCCAAGAGGGAACTCCAATATGATTTGGTTACGGTGACATTCCGAGAGGGAAGTGCGATCTGATTGGTTACAGCGGCATTCTGAGTGGGAAGTGCAATCCGATTGGTTACAGCGGCATTCTGAGTGGGAAGTGCAATCCGATTGGTTACAGCGGCATTCCGGGAGGGAAGTGCAATCCGATTGGTTACGGCGGCATTCTGAGAGGGAAGTGTGATCTGATTGGTTGCAGCGGCATTTCGAGAGGGAACTGCAATCTGATTGGTTGCAGTGACATTATAGGCAGGTCTGATGATATAAAAACGGCATGAACATTTGAAAATAAAAGAATGATGCTAAGACGTCTCACTGGAACCGTTTCTAGCAGTTTTAGAACTTTTCTTAAAATGGCTGCCGTTTTGGTGGAGGCATTAACTTCATGAAAATCCTCCCTTTCAAAAACGGCGCAGAGCAAAAAAACTCATCATTCTGCGTTCCTCCCTCTCGCAGCACGTTAAACTTTAATCAGCCTGCAGTCCATGCAAGAGTTTCCCAAGACAACACACACACACACACACACACACACACACATATGCAACACAGCTTGGAGGGAATGCATATAGCGTTTCTGCACAAAGCTAACGCTGCATCCCTCTGCATTATTTATCTCTCGAGGAGCCGGGCTCATCCGCGCTGTTCTGTATTGCTCCATCTTACATCAATCTGCATCTCAAACTCTTCGAGCCACGGAGCCATTTTGGGAAAAACCTGACATTTTTCCCAAGATTAATTAAAAAAAAATGCCTAATAACCTAATTTCATAGCATGACTGCAGTGTTTTAAATATACACCTGTGCAGCGAGTAGGTCACCTACAGGGAGTGTGATGTAGGGCACATCACTCATCACTACGGCTAAACATCAGAACAGTAGATAGATGCTAAGTAGACATTATGCTAATCAGGTAACTAGCTTACCCTTTATATCACCTATGTCCCAAAAAGTGTCCACTTGCAGCACAAGGAGAGGATTCTGCAGCAGGAAGTGCATTCTTACTCAATACAAACGTCTGCTGGCTTGCTAAACAGCCTGTATGCTAATTAACTAGCTTGCAGGCTAGCTATGTTACACAAGAATCCACTTATATCACAAAGGAAGGAGTGTGTTTAGCCTAAAAGCATTTTAGCTTGCTACCTGGCTAGCATACTAAAAAGGTAGCTTGCTGATTAGATCATCCACTTGGAGTATTCCTCATGCAGTGTGCAGCACAATGGGATATTTCTTCAGCCATAGTAGTTTGCTGGCTTGCTAACAACCTAGCATACTAATTAGCTAACCGGCTAGCAGAGTAGTGTCACCTTCTGACTGAAGTGTGTGTGTGAGAAAAGTGACCACTTTCAGCACAAGGAAGAACTTGTGTTATGTACACATGACATTTTTTCAGTCAGAAAAAAAGTTTGTTGGCTTGCTAGCGTAGTAATTAACTAGCTCACTGACATTAGCTAGTTTGCTAAGTAACTAGAATTCTACTTAGCTCACTAGCTAGCAGAGTAGTTCCAGTAGCTTAATGAAGAGAGTGGAGGTCTACAGTGAGCAGATTTTTTTTTTT